>JAVFBZ010014156.1:0-11870 GCA_032466195.1 Katharina tunicata | reverse complement strand
ACGCCGTGCTACCGCCAACCAGCTGCTAAGTAATACCGTTACACTGAGGGCAGAGGATGGGGCAGGATTGTGGATTGATGGATTGGGGTTTAACGCTGTGCTACCGCCAACCAGCTGCTGAGTAATACCGTTACACTGAGGGCAGAGGATGGGGCAGTATTGTGGATTGATGGATTGGGGTTTAACGCTGTGCTACCGCCAAACAGCTGCTAAGTAATACCGTTACACTTAGGGCAGAGGATGGGGCAGGATTGATGGATTGGTGTTTAACGCCGTGCTACCGCCAACCAGCTGCTAAGTAATACCGTTACACTGAGGGCAGAGGATGGGGCAGGATTGTGGATTGGTGTTTAACGCCGTGCTCAGGTGTAATTCACTTATATGACGGCGCTGTATTCTAACAGTAGACAGCTACAAAACAAAACCATTAAAATGCGTACTACTTTAGTTTTTTTGTTGTTGGAAAGAAAATGTTCCTCCAGTGTTTAGTATGACAGCATCAATATAATATCAAAACAAACTGCCCTTAACCAAAGGGCTGGGCAGGATTGTAATACTGCATATATATAAATGAGCATAAACATATTTGTCTCAAATGTATTTAAACAAAAAAATGTATAAAAACATCTTAATTTGCTATTTTCTCATGTACATGTATGAAACCTAATTAAAGAAAACATCACAGGCTCTGTTCAGCCACCAGGGAACTTCTCTTATATTCCAATAGTATCAAGAGTTTAACCAATATTGGTCTGAGTAAAAGGTCTTAGTGGTCCAGCACAATGAGAAAACTTCAGCCGGTATACATTACTTGTTAATAAAATACTGAAGAAAAAAACAAAAACAAAAAACGATAAGACCATCCAGACATTTAAGACTGCCAATTTCATCTATGGTCTCCTGATTGAATCCCCTTAAATGGGATACCGGCAGTCCGCTAGATGGCGCGCGAGTGGGACACCCATGCATTCACGTGGAGCTATGCTGTCAATACGTTCAAATACTTGCTTTTCACCTACACGTATAACAGTAACAAGGTTCTGTCAAAGCAGCTGAGCAGCGGCTAATAGATCCTACTTCACTATATATAGTGATCTCTAGCGGACCAGTTATGTCGGTACCCACTCGTAAAAAGATTACATGAGTTGTAAACTCGAGGACCAGCGGATTGTCTCAAATGTTGTGGTGTTTTTTAATTTAAAATTGGGTAATGAGATATTTATTTGCTAGGTTTTTCACGTACATGAGGTATGAAAAAGTATTTACCATATTATGTAACAGAACTTAAACCAATACCAGACAAAGTGAAGGGGAGTGACTCGGTATTCTAGGGCACTAAGAAAACTTCAGCATGCAGACATAATTTGTCTTTAGAATACAAAAGAAAGAGGCAGAAAAACGACATAACCATCTAGACATCTAAGGCTGTCAATTTTATGAATTGAATCCCCTTTAATAGATTTTTCCTCTCGTAGAAAGCTTGCTTGCTATGCGCAAACTCGGGAGACCAAATAATACTGCAGGGGTAATTCATAGCCTGGAGATAGTTGTCAAGGTTCGGGCGCAATAAGCGGAATGAGTCGAAAGTGTAGTTGCCCCCACAGGGTTTCTGTACGACCTGGAAGTATTCAGCGAGGTAGGTGTCCAGCTCTTGCGGGGGAATCTGATCGATTTTTCGACGGTCTTGGTAACTGCTAGAGAGCCATCGGTGAAAGCTGGCGACTGCTGAGCGGGCGTGGGTCACTGAAGATTTTGTCTTGCCAACAAGTCCAGTGCGAGTGGTCAAACCTTGTGGAGCTCCAGATAAGTTCGGTCCTTGGCGGGAGCTGTTCGTCGGGCCTTCAGTGGGTCCGTGATTTGGTCCAGTTATAGTCCAAGTAGAGCTGAAATCACCGAGGACTGGAGAGGAAAAAGAAGACGACAGAATGTCACACTATATATTGACTAGCTGTTTGGTTCAATGACTAATCTAAACTTAATAAAATGTATATTGCCCGATTTGTACAATTTAGGGGTGGAAAAATCTTGTGGAGTGAACCGCTGTAGCCCAATAAAAAAATGTGTTAACTTTCCCTCCGCCCATTCAGATTCCCTGTGAGTAACCTAAACGATTTTTCGTGTCATCGTGCATGAAGAATACGTATTTACAAAAACAACTGAACTACACGTAAGCTTACTTTAAATTCTACCTACGGAAATTCACCTAACCAAATCTCATCGAGATGATACCAGCTAGCAATTTGGGGTCGATAGACAGAGCTTTAAAGTATACATTTAGCATCATACTCCTAAGTAGGGTTTTAAAATCTGATACAACTGAAAAAACACCCTATTTTTAAGTTTAATTAAGGAGAGACAATGTTTCTTAAAAACCTTAAACTTAGCATGGTGTGATGATAAGGATTAAATGTTAACTTAAGAAAATATCTTATTTGAATTCAGCTGAAATCAAATCGTTCTGTTTATTTGATCCTTTGATACTATCTGCTTAAACTGAATCAAATATAATGCCGGGTTAATACATCTGATTTATTGATAAAGCCAAATCATGCCAAACGATATCTATATAAACCAAATAAAATATTCGCATAAAGATATTACATGACCTGAGGGTTTAATCGGTACACATACTTTATATTTTCAATTTATATCAAATCAAATACATCGTACAATTGCAATTATTTCTTATACAACTGGGTGTGTATCCATAAAGTCACATACGTCAACCACGTCTGTCAACAAGTATGTGATGTATGTAAAGTAGGCAAGACATTATAAAACTTTTCCAAACTTGATCATTCTTGACCATCGACTTGTCTGTGCATTCAAATCGTATTGAAAACAAAAACTGAGATATTCAGCGTGCAACACACTACAAACATCGACCACTTGCAATCACCTGACATAATTAAAACGTCATGAAACTATGATGATGATCTTGCATTTAAGTAATGGGTTTGCAAAAAATATTTTGTAATAAACAATGGATACAGTTGCAAAAAAATCAGTAAAAAATTAAAAAAACAAATGTTCAGCGGTCAGGGTTTTTCATGAAACTTTTGTAGGTAAGTTTGTAATCAGTCATGAAGAGCAGCCAGCTGCAGCCTATTGAATTACTATCTTTAACAAATAATTAGCTCTTCCATTCCGAATAGTAAGACTAAGTGATTGATTGGGGAACTATTGTCAGATGTTAGAACAACAGGGGCCGGTTGCTCAAAGCAATATAGCATCAAACCATTGTTTGATGACGTTACGTAATAATACGTTACAAACGTAACCCTACATTATCGATTATCCAATTACAGATCATTGGCCAACTTTACAGTAGGGAGGCAAACTGGTTAGATCCAAAAACCAACGACCTTCCGCTGGTAGCTGGTAGACAGCATACAGTCCAAGTGAGTGCCTGAATTCGCTTACTTAGAGCTGCCTGAAAGTGAACGCTCCAAACGATTCGCCACAGAGGCCCCAGTATTGACATCATTGACAAAAATAAAGCAACAATGACAACACAGAAGAATTACAGAACTACAAACAGTAGGTCTCCACCAATCAGCCGAGAAGTAAACAAAAGGAAATATAGAAATACCCATTGGCGTCACAACGGTGACAAAGAATAATCGTAGAGTGACAAACATTAGGTCTTTGCAAATCAGCTGACCAGATTACATTAAGATAATATAGGCAATAAAAAACACAATTTGCAAAGTAATGGTTGCGGACGCCACATCACAACGGGCATCTGAAATCACTCAACTAAATTATACCATTAATTCTCCACGAATAAGCAGACAACATAACAATAAGATAATGCGGGATATAAAATACGCAACTTGCACATTAATGGTAACACACACCACAGCACAAAGTGCCTGTAGTCTCTAAGCTAAATTATTATTAATTACCAGACTGTAACATAATTTATATATGGTGAATAAACATTCAATTGAATTCAAATGATACTATGAAACACGGACCTTTGACTATAAATCAAATTTAAAATGAAGAACATTGGGAACAGGGAATCAGAAACGATTGAGTGGCAATCTCTTCCCATGATACACATACTATAGTAAGAATCCGAGGATTGGTCGAAAAAGTAATTCATTGTTAATTTCGATATCATATTATTAAAAGATGCACTTCACGTAAGGTTTACAAACACCGCAAAAATTGTACTATGGGCAGATTACACAAAGGGTTCGCTAACCTGTCGATGTATTGTTTTTTCAGCAAGAAGCTGAAAGATTCACTATTTGTATTTAGACAGGGAAGCAAGCCTTCGTCTGAATGACATCTGACTTGATAGGAATGTTCTTGACCTCATAATAGAACAGGGGTAGCCTCGGGATTGCAGATAAAGATCAAGTCTTGAGTGTAATAGACGGAACGTTCCAAAGCTATACTCTTCGCCCGATGACTTGGTTGCCTTTATGAAATAATCCGCCAGAAAGGCGTCGAGCTCCTCTGGTGGGATATCCTCAATTTTTCGCTTGTCGTTGCACCGGACTGTTCCTAGCCATCTCTCGAAAGACGTGACTGCTGAGACTGTCAGGGAGATGGTGGCCGTGGTCTTGTCACGAAACTCTGGGGAAGCCTGCAGGACTCGCCGTCTCTCGCTAGCCAGAGAGTCCCGAAACCCGCGCATTACTGTGCTGACTTCCCGCCTCGGGTCGTAGGGACTAGATTCATCTGGACGTCCAGACACCACTGCAGAAACAAAAGAAACGATCGTCCATACGTCAAAACTGAAAACTGGGCAGCTTCAGATAGACAACAGATATTATCGACCTCAGTATTGAAGCAATAAATGCACAACTACATTATCATGAAGGTCCCAAAATACAAGTCAGACAGACTTATCCAGAATTTCAAACAATCCATCAAAGACAATTGAAGTATACTAGTACCTACGTATTTGTAACTCTTCATCACGACTCCATATTTACTAACAAGATTTACAGTTTCGTCTATTTAGATCTGTATCCACAAAAAAAAAGCGGTACTTCTAATTTACCGTTTTTTGCCTATTGCCGAATTGAAAAAATATATATAACGTGAAAGTCAATGAATAGATCAATCAATCCTAGAAGTGTGATGCGACTAGATTGATGGATGACTTTTTGGGTGTGTAACACAGTGTTGGAGGGAATTTTACTTATAAAAGGAAGTAATAAAGTAATAAGTAATAAAACAAATACTATCGTGAAAACATGACTTACGATCTGTTTCAAAATGGCCTTTTCATAGAATCAATTCTTTTCTAAGCAAAACAGTTGGCTGGTTGAAAGGCCGGATTAACGGAATTAACTGTATTCGTTTTTAAGTTGACGCCATGCGCAGGGTTACTCCACCCTTCTATGCATCCCAACACATGCAAGGAAAGTCTAAGGGATCAAAGTCACCATACATGTAGCTTTTTTTTAGATGAAAAAAATCGTGTCGTGGTTGTATATCAATAGTTTAAGAAACATAGGCACTCGAAATTAGGGTTTTACAACAAATTCTGATTGCCTTGATTTTAACCAACTTTGAAGTTTAAACTAAAACAATTACTTTGAAATTAAAATTATTAAGTTGGTTCAAGGCTAGTAATAGCCAAGAAATCATGCAATAATTTGAATTCAGCGTAATGGAGGCCGGCCATTTTTCCTCGTATGCCTCCAGTAAAGCTTTTGATCTCGACCGTTTATGGAATGAGTTAAGATTTTGAATAGTGTATGGAAGCGGGGATAATAAGCCTCGGTACATCTGAGGGTTGCTTAGTTATGACAGCTGATTGACACATCCACATAGAAAATTCAGTTTTTAGTTTTTTAGTTATTATAATACTCTCTTTCAACCTACAAGTTTGATGTTGGAATTATTGGAAAGCCTCTAACTTGTACTTCTTGAGAAAAATAAAAAAACTTCACAAGATTCTGTGATAGTGCTAAATTCAGAACTTTTGAGTGCGTATGTTATTTTAAACCATTAACAGATTAAATTAAATCAGCAAAGCATCCAAAGTGTGGCTATTTATTAATTCAAGCCTTACGCTTAGATTGGTCAATTGTACATACTGCGTATCAGCCCAACGAAACGGCCAAACCTATAGGTCACCCATGACTGTGTGTGAGCCCAGCGAAACAGCCAAACCTATAGGTCACTCATGACTACGTGTCAGCCCAACAAAACGGCCAAATCTATAGGTCACTCATGACTGCGTGTCAGCCCAACGAAACGGCCAAACCTATAGGTCACTCATGACTGCGTGTCAGCCCAACGAAACGGCCAAACCTATAGGTCACTCATGACTGCTTGTCAGCCCAACAAAATGGCCAAACCTATAGGTCACTCATGACTGCGTGTCAGCCAAATGAAACGGCCAAACCTATAGGTCACTCATGACTGCGTGTCAGCCCAACGAAACGGCCAAACCTATAGGTCACTCATGACTGCTTGTCAGCCCAACAAAATGGCCAAACCTATAGGTCACTCATGACTGCGTGTCAGCCAAATGAAACGGCCAAACCTATAGGTCACTCATGACTGCGTGTCAGCCCAACGAAACGGCCAAACCTATAGGTCACTCATGAGTGCGTGTCAGCCCAACAAAACGGCCAAACCTATAGGTCACTCATGACTGCGTGTCAGCCCAACAAAATGGCCAAACCCATAGGTCACTCATGACTCTGTCAGCCCAACGAAACGGCCAAACCTATAGGTCACTCATGACTGCGTGTCAGCCCACCGAAACGGCCAAACCTATAGGTCACTGATGACTGTCAGCCCAACGAAACGGCCAAATCTATAGGTCACTCATGACTGTGTGTCAGCCCAACGAAACGGCCAAACCTATAGGTCACTCATGACTGTCAGCCCAACGAAACGGCCAAACCTATAGGTCACTCATGACTGTGTCAGCCCAACGAAACGGCCAAACCTATAGGTCACTCATGACTGTGTGTCAGCCCAACGAAACGGCCAAACCTACAGGTCACTCATGACTGCGTGTCAGCCCAACGAAACGGCCAAACCTATAGGTCACTCATGACTGCGTGTCAGCCCAATGAAAGGGTCAAACCTATAGGTCACTCATGACTGCTTGTCAGCCCAACAAAACGTACAAACCTATAGGTCACTCATGACAAACTTGGCCATGAGAAGGACAACAAAATATTTTTCATGGCCGTGTGGTCAAAGTGGCAGGGATTTACTGCTCTCAAGGTTGTGAGTTCGATTCCCGCAAACGTTTCAACCTGGGGGTTTTCTGAACTAGAATCTGTTAAGCCTAAGTTAACGTTATCCCTAAAAGAGAAAAAGCATAATACAAGACTAGTCATAACAGTTTTTTCCGATACCTCAATGCTCAGAGATCACAACGCCACTGTACATCCCGACAACCCAACCCAAATATAAGTTGACTTTGTGATGCCAGTGTATGGTGGAAAACCGACAAGAAACCTCGCAAGAACTATCCCACAATCTCTGCAGCCTTCAGAAAACTTTCCGTGTACACCTATAGTCGACAAGAGGTCTCAAACCTATACTGAATAAAGTGACAGGAACTAAGCCACGGCGCGACCAAACAAGCCAATTGGGTGAAAAAAATAAAAATCTATACTGTTCAATAACAACGTTACAAAGCTGTCAGTAAAGAATATACGATTTCTTGATCTTATTAAAATATTAATATTTATATAACAACAAGACACATCGTAAATGTTTTGAGTTAAATTTTATTAGAAATAAGTTCCTTAATAGCTTTAAAAAATCTTTTCCAAACGATTTAAATATCTCGGTTCTAAATAAAAAATTTAATCAAATATATAAAATTTGTACTGGCCTTGTTGACTTGATATCAGCCAATTGAAATTTTCAAAGTTTCGTCTACAAACAACGGCACTCTAACTACATAACTTGGAAAACTGCGAAAGACCTTTCCAACATTTTTCTATTTTATAATTAAAATACAAACTTTCTCATTCACTGCTGTCCAATGTGAACTTCATGACATGAAACATTCCTTTATCGGGACTTACAAAAATAGCACACATGTAAAGAGAAATAATTCAGTCGTGTATGGACTATTTTTTCTACTTGGTATATTTCAAATAGATACATGTGACATATGGCAGCTATAGAGCTGAAACAATGAGACAATCTAAGACCGATAAAAATCGTAAAAAGGAATTGATATTTTTCTAAAGAAAATAATATATAACTAATAGAAGTCAAATCATACATACAATATGTAAAATCCATGGCAAATTAAGAAAAGATATGTCTGCACTGATAATGAAAAATCTGGGCAACTGATTTTAAAATTTCAATTGACTGACTGATTTCAATTATATGACGGCGTACTAGTTCAATCGATAAAAAAAGACATCCTCAAGGACTGGCAACAGACAGAAGACACCACAGAACAAGGATAGGACACAAAACACAGAAATCAGCTTCTCGATGCCACTAAGCCACTGTTAGCTTAGAGAACCACAGGAAGCTCCCACAAACCACCCGCTTTCCACACAAGTTCCAAATCATTCTTCCTTTTGAATTGCCTCGTGTTTGTAGCTAAATTGAAGGGTGTTTCTCTGCTTGCAAATTGCGGAGGCGTTTTATAAAAGCTATGTGGCTTTTCTTGAACATAGCTTGGTCTTTGATAATCGAATACGGATATTCAGCCAATTTTAAGAAATGATCCAGTTTCGAGCGAAGTTGGCGGTAGGAATCAACCGTGTAGTCCTCTCCAGTATTCTTCTTGACGGCTGTGAAATACTGCGCTAGATACTCGTCTAACTCACTGGTGGAGAGTTCTTCAATCTTCCGCCTGTCTTTGTAAGGAGACAGCGTGAGCCATTTCTCGAAGGCCTGAACGCAACTGATAATATACTTGCACGTGGATTCGGCTCGGTTGTGTTTCATCATGAGAAGTAAAATTTCCTCCTTTCTCTCCCTTTCATCGGAGCTGGCGACGTGTGCCTGTAGTTTAGTGTAGTCAACATGACGTGCATTCTGTACCCTTATGGCGCCGACTGGTCTGCTCCTTTCTGGACTAAGGAATGCCGTATCTGCCATTGACAAAAAATACGAAAGCGCGATAAGTTTTAGGAAATCCAATACGATGTATCAATTTCCTACTGATCAGAGCAAAATGTGATTGAAACTGTTTCAGAAAGATCTACAGAAATAAACTGCACATATGCATTTATCACATTAGCGTTTGACAAAATCATCAATTGTTTAATGGATTACTTGGTATGTATAATCAACGGGTATTGGAGTCATTTTAACTAACAGTCACAAAAGTCTACTGAAACTTAAATAAACCGTGTTTTTCTTTTGTTGCGTAATACAGACCACATATGATATCTTCCAAAGTGAACACTACTGTAACCTAATACATGTTTAAAGTAAAACCGGCTTTTTTAATATGCACTTATGTGCGCTCTTTAAAGATATATCAGGCACTTGTCACTATTTGTTCAAAGAAATGTAATAAGGACTTGTTTAGTTTCGAAAGACATACATGATTTCTTAAAAATGTATTCAATTGCCTTTGCAAGATGCTTAACGAGGTGCTTATCGCTTATGTACATGTATGGCTTCCCATTGCCAGGGTTCGCTTTAAAACCGAGAGGACACCTAGTAAAACTCTCAATCTACAGTCACTTGCAACTTTCATACTCATAGGCGTCATATAGGGAGAGAATGTTAATCAACTAACGTCATGTCTTCACTGTACCCGGAATAGGTTCGATCCTCTCTGTGGACCTTAGGAATATAAGGGAAATCATGAAAGTGGCTGTGAGTTCGCGGTATGGTTTTTACAAGATTTTTCACCAAACGACGGCAACGCAAAGTTTTCGTGTAGGTGAAACACTCTTGAGTACGACGTTAAACACCACTCAAACAAACGTCATGCTCCTTCACTTATATATTGACGTATTTCACAGTGACATTGTCACAATAACAAAGTGTATAATAGCTTTTAGTGTTCGCTGTGCTTATAGCTAGAGAAACACTCGATAAGATCAGCTACTTGTGCTTGGACATATCAAGCGGTGAGCAGATACTTTATCTTTCTGCTAATATCAACTCTTTCTTTTTCGTGGTCATGGTATGTTGTAAGGTTTAAAATGCAATAAAGGTGTGCTTCAGTTCGGTTCAAAGACTTAAGATTCTGGGTATACCAGACGTGTTTGTTCTGTAGTAGTTCTAGTTATGCTCTCATCGTAAAACGAATGACAAATTGATTACATTTTCAGCACTATCAGCACACCTACACAGAACGTTATAAAAACATGAGGACATTTGTCCAAAAACATTATGAAAAAATCACTGCGCGTTATCGAGGAAGAAATGGCTTTATTGAGAAAGAATACGTATGCATTTGCTAAAAAAAAAATTAGTTGATAAATAATAAATTATTTGGAAATAAAGAAAGAGCTTTTAAAGTTGGGCAAAATTCAAATAAATCAAATCAAACTGTTCGCTTTTAAACATGAAGGTTAAAATAATACGCGTATATTTATATTTATTTACACTACAAACCACTATAGCTTACACACATAGGCTATTTTATAATGTGAAGCAGGTTAATAAGCCAATTAAAATTCAAAATAACTATGCGTATTTGCTCCCTCTCTCTCTCTCTCTCCTAATTTTGTTTGTTTGTTCCCAGAACATCGTAGGCTTCATTTCCTTAACACTCGGACGACGGTGGTCCATGCTTCTAGCAAGGCAGGCACGACAATATACTACGGTAAGGAAACAACTGGCTGTGCACCTTACCGACTAGGAGTTAACGATTCCAAGTAAACCAGACCTTGCTAGAAATGCCAATATGATGAGCACCCAAAGACAATGCGTGTTCATAACGCCAACTCAGAACTCCTCACAGATGTTCATGGCACGCCCAACCAATAGTACTATAAGATCATATCAAAATTACCAGGCCAATACAGGTACATAAGAACTCCCTCTGTTCGTGAATATGGAGGACTGCCCTCGGCAATCACCCAAATAAAATTACATTTAAATCTAGTAAATACTTTACCATAAACGCTAAATTTTGTTTATAAAACTAATAATACAATACATTAAAATAAGTAATGCTCGAGCATTTCAGCAAAGAATTGTATCAGTATGACGGCGATTCAATTATCAATTTCAATTTGGCCTGCTTAAGGATACTCTAGCCCCCCAACAGAGTGTTTATACGTTTTGCCATTTTACTTCTAAACTACTGCGAATTTTGCAAACACATGTATATATATATATTCTGAATCATCTCTTTCTGTAGAACAATAATAAGTAAATTATTTTTCTCTGAAACCTACAGAAAAAAATATATTGCATAAAATGTAAGTTTTTGCTACATGTACCTCTTTTTCAAATTGCTATTTCTTTTACACCATTTACGTCAACTGTTCAATTTTACATCAACGTATAAAACATCAAATGAACCAAAAAACGGTTATCAGTTTTTTCTTGTTTGTCTTAGTTTTCTTGCAATAATGCGTTGAAGTTAAAAAAATAGTGAAATATCAACTTCTTATAATTATATCTAAAAAACGAAAAAAGATATTAAAAATTTAAATGACTGTTTTTTAGTTCTATATGTTGAGATGAAATGTGCAAAAAATCATTACTGTAGGTATAATAATAGCTGAGGAGTAGGCATTTTCTCAAGTACGGTACTCTGAAAAAGGAAAGCAGAGAAATCAGGTAAAATGTATTCCTGATCTATTTTACGACAGGTTTACCTCTTTCATGCTCAATTCTTTGAAGTAATTCAATCCTTTTTTTTTATACAATTTGTTTATTATATCGAATAGACCCATTCTATGTATGTTTCGCAAATAATTATATATATATAT
>JAVFBZ010014136.1:0-11870 GCA_032466195.1 Katharina tunicata | reverse complement strand
TTATGACAATGTTCTTCCGTTTAAAATTCTCCTTATCTTTGACAAATACCTCTGATCAGTCGAAGATGCGCGCATATTCTTGCACTCATTCGTCGATGGTCGCAGAACATGTTCTACTCGCCTACGTATGAGGGCCAAGGTTTTCCACCAATCAGTCGAGACTCATTGAAGACAATCCGCAGACAATTGCCGACAGTCGCCATATTCGCTTGGTTTTATATATAATTAGATGCAGGGGTAGAGAAAGAAAATTATGCTGTCCGGGATTGGCTTTATATAGACATTTTCAACCATTGTTTCGAATACACATTCGTCAGCAAATTGAAAAAAGGCTCAATAAATGTACCATTGTAACGTATTAACATGTGTGTACATATGAACTTCGATTATTCAGTACCGATTATTCAGTAGAATGCTTTTTTGGTTAAGAGGCTTAAATTAAAAATTTTCCTATTGGTTTCTATTTAAATCAATATTCCAAGAGGGCTCTCACAAAAAAAAAAATGTCTCCGCGCCTCCCACAAGCTTAATCCGGTCCTGCCCATAGATAATGAAAGAAACACTGCAAGGGTTGGGTGCGATGACCACATACTAATTTGACAGAAATGGATGACATGAAAATTTCAAACATATTCTTCTCCATGTACAAGAATAAAAAATCGACCAAGAACCAGTTATCTCCCTTCTTTTGGTGCTGGGTAACATTTTACTGTAGCTGCTTTATTGCCTACTTAATGGCTACAAAATGACGATATGTACCTCGCACGTGTCTCAATCTAATGCATATGTATTTCTGCTTAATTATACTGCAGTCAATAGAACTTTGAATCTCACAAAATAAGCCATAGGCCTACATCACCATCTTTCCGAGGTCTGGTCATCGTTTCGAGGTCTGTCCATCGTTCCGAGGTCTGGTCATCGTTCCGAGGTCTGTCCATCGTTCCGAGGTCTGGCCATCTCTCCGAGGTCTGGCCATCTCTCCGAGGTCTGGCCATCTTTCCGAGGTCTGGTTATCGTTCCGAGGTCTGTCCATCGTTCCGAGGTCTGGTCATCGTTCCGAGGTCTGGCCATCTTTCCGAGGTCTGGTCATCGTTCCGAGGTCTAGCCATCGTTCCTAGGTCTGGTTATCTTTCCGAGGTCTGGTCATCGTTCCGAGGTCTGTCCATCGTTCCGATGTCTGGCCATCTTTCCGAGGTCTGGTTATCGTTCCGAGGTCTGGCCATCGTTCCGAGGTCTGGTCATCGTTCCGAGGTCTGGCCATCTTTCCGAAGTTTGGTCATCGTTACGAGGTCTGTCCATCGTTCTGAGGTCTGGCCATCTTTCCGAGGTCTGGTCATCGTTCCGTGGTCTGGCCATCGTTCCGAGGTCTAGCCATCTTTCCGAGGTCTGGTTATCATTCCAAGGTCTGTCCATCGTTGCGAGGTCTGGTCATCGTTCCGAGGTCTGGCCATCTTTCCGAGGTCTGGTCATCGTTCCGAGGCCTGGCCATCGTTCCGAGGTCTGGCCATCTTTCCGAGGTCTGGCCATCGTTCCGAGGTCTGGTCATCGTTCCGGGGTCTGGTCATCGTTCCGAGGTCTGTCCATCGTTCCGATGTCTGATCATCGTTCCGAGGTCTGGCCATCTTTCCGAGGTCCGGTCATCGTTCCGAGGTCTGTCCATCGTTCCGAGGTCTGGTCATCGTTCCGAGGTCTGTCCATCGTTCCGACGTCTGGCCATCTTTCCGAGGTCTGGCCATCTTTCCGAGGTCTGGCCATCTTTCCGAGGTATGCTCATCGCTTCGAGTCTGTCCATCGTCCGAGTCTGACCATCGTTCCGAGTCGGTCCATCGTTCCGAGTCTGTCCATCGTTCCGAGTCTGATCATCGTTTCGAGTCTGACCATTGTTTCGAGTCTGTCCATCGTTCCAAGGTCTGGTCATCGTTCCGAGGTCTGGCCATTTTTCCGAGATAATGGTTATCGCTTCGAGTCTGTCCATCGTCCGAGTCTGTCCATCGTTCCGAGTCTGACCATCGTTCCGAGTCTGTCCATCGTTCCGAGTCTGACCATCGTTCCGAGTCTGATCATCGTTCCGAGGTCTGTCCATCGTTCCGAGTCTGACCATCGTTCAGAGTTTTACCATCATTCCGAGTCTGTCCATCGTTCCGAGACCGTCCATCGTTCAGAGTCCGTCCGTCCGTTCCGAGTCCGTCCGTCCGTTCGGATTATGTCCATCGTTCCGAGTTTGACCATCGTTCCGAGTCTGACCATCGTTCCGAGTCTGTCCATCGTTCCGAGGTCTGACCATCGTTCTGAGTCCGCCCATCGTTCCGAGGTCTGTCCATCGTTCCGAGTCTGACCATCGTTCCGAGTCTGATCATCGTTCCGAGTCTGTCCATCGTTCCCAGGTCTGACCATCTTTCCCAGGTCTGACCATCGTTCTGAGTCTGTCCATCATTCCGAGTCACAGTGTATATTAATGTATATAATGATCACCGCACTTTATTGATCTAAATATACCACCAGACCGCAGCATTTCCAATTGCTTAGTTTTGGGATAGAACAAAATTTGAAAAACATGAATCCTGCCCAAAACACTGATTTTTGTAAACCCTCTGAACTTTAAATATTCTTTATTTGGTGAATAGATAATGCACCTATCTATTCTAAAATAAATTCGTACCTTTTTTGACCTCAAGAGCCAACCATAGGCTCGATGGAGGATTGTTTCTCATTAGTTTTCTGTACGCCTTTCGTCCAATTAACACAAGTGTTGGTCTCTTGTAATAGACCATTTTTGATTGGTTATCAGTACACAATCTGAGGCCTGTTCAATAGAGCCAGCAGCTACACGAGCGCTTCTTTTGACCAATAACGACTCTATTGAACGCTACCGAGTGGCCGCGAGGGCTCAGCTTATTTAACAGGCCTCTGTTCACATTTGTACCTCGTGCGCGACAGTAATTTAAACAAATTGTAATTAGGCATAGTAGACGATACTTGCGGGGTTTTGCAACGCGTTTGCCTTTAAATTTTTTATTTATTGATTAAGGAGATAAAGATACAGGTATTGGGCAAATAAAGCTCACAAGTTTATGTTCCTCTACTGCGGGGGTTGGGGGTACATTCATTCTAGTTCAACATCGCCTATCTCCGGTACCTTCCGCCCCATCCGATTATCGGCTTTAGTGTAATGACATGCCAGTGTTTAGCCCACTAACGTTATATTTACAGCTGCAAACAATATTCCTACTGGTATCGCTTGTAGATAAATGTATCCTATAAGACATCAGTTGCATTCCGCGCCAATAAAAATTGACATAGAGCAGGTAACATCAAAGAAAATGAAGAAATAAAATATGACTATTTAGCATAACATAAGGTCGAATTGAACAGTGCAACAATAGAATCAAGTCACGTGGAAGAGTTTAAATTTAAATTTAAATTTCTTCATAGGTGGATTAATCAAGTCAAGCGTCAGAAGCCTCGCTATGACGTTCACAGCAATATTCAAAATGCCTAGTCATTACATACAAGGTCCGTCACCGAAGTGTATCAATGTACGTTTTTATGCTAATGGAGACAGATCGGGGATTGGGCCAAAAATCCACAGATCCCCCTATCCTCTGAGTCCTAGAGTTCAAGCACTTACTCGGACTGTATGTGGGTTGGTTTACCAGCTACCAGCAGAAGGTCGTGGGTTTTCTGGGTTCTACACAGTTTTCCTCCCACAATAAAGCTGGCCAATGATATGTAATTGGGACATATAGTCCTGTTGATCTAACATCGGAAAATAAACAATAAACAGAAGTTGAAAAGAGAGCATTTCAACATCGAAGGCTCAAGACATGGCTGTGGCTTTATGAAGATAGTCTGTAAAATACGCCTGGATCAAAAACAGCAAATTAGTTTTACTTCTGGTTGTAATACGTTCAGAACAACATCCATGGTCAGCCATGAAAGCACTGCACACCTTAAGCGATACCTGAGAGCACCATAAATGGGAACTGTCACAAGTAAGGCTACTTCAGAGTATGGTGAGACTATTATTAAACTTATAAAAGCCGTACTGTGGCTGGTCTGTGAAAACCTTCCACTGACAAAATTTGAAAATTGTTAGAAGTTAGAAGTTAGATGTCTTTGTTTGTTGCCCATGTTGCTAAGGGTGGTGGTTTACTTCACCCATCGGACTGTCTTCCTTAAGTATGGCGTAAAATCAATCAAATCAAACAAACACATACATATAGTTTTAATACATATATTTTACCGATATAAAATAACAATATATCATAATTATATGGCTGAAATATATTTATTCGTTAGAGTTGAACCATTAAACGGGTGATTACATTTTGATACATGCAGTTCATTGAGTGCTGGAGAAGTTTTTCTATATAATGAAGCTTTTCTGTCAACTGTATACGAGAGCACAGGGACTTGTATCATTTTATGTTCAAAGTTGTAGTTGTTGTTGTTGTATACTAGTTGTTGCTGTAGGCCTAAACTATAACAAATCTATTATAGTATACAACAACAACTAGTATACAACAACAACAACTACAGCTTTCAAAATAAACTAATACAAGTCCCTCAGACCCTGTCTATGAGAGCCCCTCTGACATGTGTAGTATGACCCACTGGAAACTTGTATGGCCTATTGTCCCCCCAAAATGTCCTATTTCAGCTCTTTACAATGGGGCCATTCGCCGCCATTGTCACATTGGTAAGCTATCCATATCCTTCGAAAAAGTTGTATTCCGATTGGCTAAAAATGAGCTGGATTCGATGTTGACAATCAAAATTGTCAATCAAAAAACCACAGCTCTGGTTCATTAAGTAGAGTGATGTATTTTTGAACGCCGATTACTTAGCTTTCCAAATTGTTTGAAACCTAAAGTAAGTTTTTTTCCGTAATCAAATGAAAACCGACATTCTACACATGATGCGCGTTATCAGAAGTTGTCTATTCTTTTAAATGTATATCATTTATTTTTTTTCATTCGGCATGTGTACTTAGAGAACGGGCATGAGTCAAATAACCTTTATACTGGCGTATAGCCAAAGTAATTGGAACAAAATAAATAACATTTTGAAGGGTCATTTCCCCGCGATCAACAGTTTGAAGGCGGGTCGGCGATCTTCGGCCATTTCCGTTCCTATAATAACCTCGACTGCTGTTTGTAACCATTAAGTGCCATCTAGCTTTCCAACGCAGACTGAACTTTGGGATAAATACGCGCCATCTTAATAAGTACATCCTTCAGAATCAGCTTCGTACGCTACTTTCACGAGGATGTCTTAATTTGTTGTCACATCTGGGTCAGGCTTTGATGTACCGACGTTACTCTAAATCAACGGTTATTAGCCCCGCTCCGTACAAGATTCAAAACGCTGGCTCGTTACATATAAGGTTATTGACCACAGCGGTATAGAAGGCTTTGTTGACACATAAATTATGAGTGAAAATGGCCAGCCCTCTTAACGTTTAATTTGAATTATGGCAGGATTATCTGACTGGCACTTTTATTTATTTCAGCAGAACTGTTTTGTGATTTGTGAATAAACTTGAACCTAAAAAAAATTAGGAAATCAGCATTTGTTGAAAAAACCCTAATTTTGTGTGCGTAAGCGGCCCTATATAGCTGTAATTCGCCCGACGACAATCGCATAATTTACGCCAATTTACCGAATTTCACTACATAAAATGGTGCTTCTTTTTTACCAAGCCAGTTATATACACTGGTGAAGGTTTTAATCAAATACTTTTAATCAAATACTGTGAATCAAGCCAGATCTCCATTTTCTGTTTGCTGATGGTTGAATTCATCAAGATGACAGGACTGATTCTTGTCAGACTTAATTAAATTAGAAACAGTGTTTGTTTTGTTATGTTTTTTTTTTCTTCAAATTAAGTTATAGTCTGTTGAGATTGAGTATGAATTAAAGTGAAGAAACTGAAGACCATACATTTCAATTGACTTGTGAATTGAAAAATTGTGTAACCACAATCTTTAAAAGAGGCCCATTTTGAAATTAAATAGAGAAGTGCACTGCGGAATATCTACAATATATCAATTTGAGGTGTCTTAGGTCAAAACCAATCAAATTTAACTTTGTGCGGATATTTGTTTCCTAAAGGCGTAGGACTACTTTAGACAACGCATAGTCCGCTTATTAAAACTATGGAATGATAATGGAAAGGTTTATGAAAACGATTTTTATTTTCCTTCTTATACCAGAAAACTTGAAGCATGATGGTATTACCTTAATTACAATTAAAGTTATACTAAATGCAAACAGCATTTAAACATGAACTCAGGGATTTATCACATATATTACTACACTGAGGGAAACCAAGGCTACAGTAAAAAGCATGCAACAACGTTCTGAACTTGTTCCATCTTTGAGTATCTTCAACAATACAGACTGTAATCTCTGTAGAGGGCGCTGCATTTTCTAAACAGTCAATTGAAATTATTTCTAAACACTAACCCTTTGACAAGGATAAAATCTGGTGCATATTTGTATCGCATGAGTAAAGCACATACGTGTTTGATCAAATATTTGTATGATTTCAGTATGTTCTGATGTATTTGTTTTCAGCTCCGCCTTTCAAAGAGAGCCTAAAGACGGAAGACATTTTACCTGTACAGCAGGATTTTCCCTCATCCAACACCGTCCAGTTAAAGTTTGTGAATGCCTTCTCAGACAAGGGTGGAGAGGTGATAACCTACACCGTGATTGTATCCACTGACAATAGCACTGAACAGAAAACACCATTGCTGCTACCTGGCTGGCTCACTGCTAAGAACGATCCCGCCATTAATGCTTACCAGGCTGTCGGAAACTGCTCTAACTTCTTTGCCAAGAATGCTGATTGTCACAGCAGTACTAGACAGAAACGGAACGCAGAAACTTCTGAGTTTGTATATTTCACAGTTGGTTCCGAGCAGGGCTGTGACAATTCACAAGAGACATATTGTAACGGACCTCTGAAGGCTGACACAGATTATTATGTAGCATTGAGAGCGTTCACCGCAGGAGGGCCCAGTGACACACCTTACTCCAAGAAAATACGCACTGGTCAGTTATTTATCAAATACTTGCCAAATTTAAAGATCATATTTTATTAAATATGTGTTGTGTGGTTTAAAATTTTTGTTTGCACTTTTTAAGATAGAACATACATGTAGCATGAATCGACCCCACAACTCTCAAGAGTTATTCAGGCACTAAATCACCGGGAGTATATGCTTGCCATTTTCAACACTTAGCCACACGGCCATGTACTTGTAGACTTTATCCAATTAAAGAAGGCAGGGTGCCTGAATGGTGAGTGCCTGACTCTGACTGTCGTGGGTTCTATACCCCTTCACATTTTCTGAACTAAAACCTGCTCTAACTAACAAAGTGCAATCCCCTAAAATGAAAATACTGATCTTATTTTTAATTAAGTTTAACTACTATTATTCATAATACATGATAGCAGTTTTGTTTCTCTTCCCTGCGGCTTGTGTTTACAGTGCCAAATGTTCCCAAGGACACCTGTGGAGTTAATTTAAACACCATTTCTCAAAAGCTGCTCCAGAAAGAGTTACACTTACTGAATACTGGCATCCAAATAATTTTTCATCCAATTCCCAAATGGCAACAGTGAAATCTTTGTAAGGCTGTGTAACTGTCTTTTGTTACTCAAGTAAAGACATACAAGCCAAAAAACATTTGACAATTTTTTTGAGAGACTGATCAGTTTAAGAAGGCCTTGGACAAAATCCTCTTGGCCATGGTAGAGGTGAAGTGTGATACTCAGTATTAAAGGCACTGGCTGTGCTCTCTGTGGTTCGAACTGGATGCATATGCTCAGTGTATAAGTCTCCAAAAATAGTTAATTAATATAATTATCAGACTTAAAAATGAAAAATGAAAAGAACACAAATTTTTTTTTTCATTTTTATTAGCACCATAAATATAAATAATTTGAATAATTTGAAGATAAAAAAATAAAAATTGCATATTGATAAGGTGTACTGAAGTAAACTTTAAAAAAGAAAAAAATCAGTGCAGTTTGTCTCTTGTCATGATTTGCAGGTATAGGTTATGTGGTTACATTCCATATAGTGCTGTATGGACGTCACTGTGTCTATAAATATTAAATAAAGGGAGATAACTATGTAACGAGAACAGTAATAGAACTAGGCAGTAATAAAATCTGAATTGATGCCAAATCTGACAGCGGATATCTAACTACTGATCTGTGCTAACTGTGTACCTACAATACACGTCTGCATAAGCTCTGTGGTTAATTTGAGCAGTCTGCTCTTTAATGTAGACACTTGTTACTTACTGTCGGTATCTATAGGCTGTATATTTAGTTTATACCATTTAGATGTATAAATAAGATGTGCTAAAGTGGTGATTTGATACACGTAAGTTAGCTTTTCTGAAGTACATGTATTTGATTGAATCTTAAAAAATAACTGTTTGTCTGACAATGTTAATATGTAATCAACTGTCTTAATTGCTGAATGGTTTAACCAGGTTTAAATGGAGACCCCTCACAACAATTGTTTGCAGTATTGTAACAGTATTCGACCAATAACTCTCTGAACCCTCTTTTTGCCTGATAGAATGCAGAATCTATTTTTTTTTATTGTCTAATGCGATGGATTTCAAGGGGGTTTTCCTTCCCCAAATAGACTGGTACTTCATTTAAGTGAACTAAACCGCTAGTAAACTAGTAAATAAACATTTGTTTGAAGAAAGGAATGTATTACAAATGACTTTAATGATTTTTTTTTACTTACATTTTTGTAAAGGGATATTTGTTATAACATAAGGCCACAACTGTAAAAGACTGTTGTGTCGTATCAAATCTATAGACCTTGGTGTGGCAATAGCTTTAGGTCTGTCATTCTTAGGCATATCAAATAAGTTTTTAAGGGTTTTTAAGGGTTTTCAGGGATTAAGGGTAGTTATTTTAACCAGAAGATTTTAGGAGATATTTTGATTACGGTACAGGAAATAACTACAATCAAATTCCTGTGACTTGTTTATTTTTAGCTGCTAATGTGGAGAAAGAAAACAATGGCCCCATCATCGGTGGAGTGGTGGGAAGCATGCTAATTCTGGCTATACTTGTGGCTGTGTTTGTTTGGTGGCGATACCAAAGACGTAAGCCAAATATGTACAAGAAAGAAGCCCATGAAATGCACGAAGATACTCCGATGAAACGCAACTCTTCTAGAAGAACCAGAGCTAGGTAGGTTCTGTGTCATTTTGACAGCTTGACATTTTACCCAGATATACATGTTTTTGTCCCAGTGAGAACCTAAGAACCATCTACCAGACATTCTCCCCAATTTGGATTATTTTGGATTTTTGAATCATACTGTATAAGTGAAATAACCTTAAGTATGGTGTAAAAGTCTAATTAATCTATCATTCACTGGACAGATGGACTGTTGGCTAGGACATCTCTTTTAGCCCAGGTGGTTTATAGTGGGAGTCTTCCCGTGCCTTTGAGCTGTCGGAGCTAAGGGGCATCAGGAACCCAAATTATTGTCACGGTGGCGTGTTGTTTTTAGTCTTGTCCTTGTAAGGTGTCTTCCTTGTCTGTTACCAGTCTTGTTGAAAGTGGTATAATCCATGCCTTGACTAGATGCCCCATTTCTTAATATGAGCATTACAGTGTGTATTGGATTTGGTCGATTTGTACAGGATATTCTCTTTATGAAGCTTTTTACTTGTAATTCAATCAGACATACCTATCTATATATTTCTCTTGATCAAACATATAATTGCTATATAAGATGAGAAGAAAGTATATTTAATGAATGACAGATTTTTTTATTTACTGATTTTTGCTTTTCTTTGCAGTCGTATTGTTAAACTGATAGATTTCCCTGAACATTTCCAGCTTATGTCTGCTGATTCAGACTACAGATTTGCTGAGGAATTTGAAGTAAGTAGAACTGTTTTTGCTCTCGCATTAAGTTAATATTTTTTAGTTTTAAGTCCAAATATGTTTGACCTGACATCTCTAAAGAACATCTCCTTTGCCAGTGTGCTTTAATTTAATCAATTTGGGTACCTTCATAATAATAATAATAGTAATAATTTTATTTCAGACTGAAGTGCAAATTATTGGATAAGATATAAAAAGCTTAGCCGTTTCGCAGCAATAGGTGAATCAAAACTCACACTCGGAGACCTTACATACATTTATAGAAGAGTCAAGTCTCTATGGTATATTCTTTGATATGTCATGTTTTGTGTAGGATTTGTTCACTTTCTTGGTTAAATTTTTATTTGCTTGATAAGAGAGTTAGTTACCTGTTGATGTTTATTTTGTTTCTAGGAATTACGAGAAGTTGGTAGAGACCAGTCCTGTAATGCTGCTGAGCTTCCTCAAAACCGTGCTAAAAACCGCTTTACCAACATTTTACCATACGATCATTCTCGTGTTAAACTCCTGCCTACAGATGACGAGGAAGGCTCAGACTATATCAATGCAAACTACATGCCAGTAAGAACTATAACTTCCTAACTTAACATGAGCCGCTACGGATTTCTTCAGAAAGTCATCCAGAACTTAAGTCAGATTAATTAAATATATCAATTTTTGACATTTGTGTTATATTTATGTATATATTTAGAATCCCAGTGGAGGCAAGCAAAGTTTTTTTTCTCTACATTTCTAAATATATATTTAATCATAACCTACTGGCAGCCAATAGTGCTCAAATGTTATTTTTTTTAAAACTTACCTGCATTTAAAATTGTTGACTTCAGAATTTATGGCTTTGTGGAATCGCAGGTGCAAACTAAAATAATAAATAACCCAATAAATCTTTTTAGTCTATGTTTGAAATTGTTGTACCTGTGCAAGACCTCATTGGTAAGGTTTCACATAGGAAAGGTAACTCCTAACTAGAAATTTGTCAGTAAATCTATCTGAGCAACCTGTCAAATTTTAACTCGGTGAATATATCCTTTGACCTCTTTTCAACATGGTACTATATGTGATAATTTACAGGGATACCATTCTCGCCGTGAGTACATTGTCACTCAGGGTCCGCTGCCCTCAACAAGAGATGATTTCTGGAGGATGCTGTGGGAATCGAATGCCCGAAGTATCATTATGTTGACACGCTGTGTGGAGAAAGGAAGGGTATGTCATCACCTTTTAATACTAAGGCATTTTATTTTTAGGTTTAATGTTGAAAACAGTTATACAATTCAACAAGATTGTTTTACTAAGTATACATTGATCACCTCCAACATCTCTACCCTAAATTCTCTGCAAATTCAACCTTTTTTGCAACTTAACTCAACTACATCTTTTGCAAAGGCTACACAATCTTGAAATTTGTACGAAGTTCTGACTTGAAATTACCAAATATAAATTCAATAAATTACTTCACACTTGTGTGAATTTAGGTTGATTTTGTTGAGGAGTTAACCTGAGGGTACCTTAACATTCATGAAGTAGTATGGGGGTAAAGTGATCCTAACCTACTTGTACACTTGGTCAGTATGGGGGTAAAGTGATCCTAACCTACACTTGGTCAGTATGTTGGCCTATAAGTTTGCTTGTAATCTATAGTATTGTTAGCCAGGTCATTTTAAAAAAAAATAGCATACATGAAATTGTTTGTCTTATTCATGTTCAAAATAATGCAGGGTGGGACGAAGTACCGTATTCGCCCGTGTACAAGACGCACTTTTTTTTCAAAGAAAATGGGTGGTTTATTTTGTCTTATACATAGCGGTAAAAGATAGACAGTTTTTTTTACAGCAGTCTGGGCGGACATCGGGCAATTTCCGACTATTTCGCAGATTTGTCCAAGCAAAACTCGCTGTGGTCGGTCAATCTGTCCGAACAAACCCATAGT
>JAVFBZ010014135.1:4321-24971 GCA_032466195.1 Katharina tunicata | reverse complement strand
TGTTAACAGAATTTTCACATAATTCAGCTTTGTGGAGTTTTAATATTCTAAATATAAATCATTTATATTACTTCATTAAACAAAAAGTTAAACTTTTTTCTTCGTATGCCCTCCTCGTTAGTGATCAACGCTTGCAAACTGCGCGGAAATGTATCGCATTTTGCAGTTGGAAAAAATCATTTAACTTTATAACTGCGCAAATTCCTCCCAAGATCACGTACTTCCTATTGATAAGAACTCTCACAAAAGTTCATTTCTGAAGGAGAACTACAGCTATGTTACTTTACCTAGAACCAGGGAGATATTACTCTGAGAATCTTTCCCGTTTTTGTACAGCTGTCTAAAGTCCACCATTGGGCAGGTGTGGAGTCTATTTAGCCTACAATATACAATGCCGTAAATGGTCGGAAATTGAAAATTTATTGGTGACAAGAAAAACATTATCATGAGCCCATATCGATTAATTGAATCATATCAAGATGACAGTTTAAGTAAACTTCCGATCATGTCTGGTTATGACATTGTTTCTATGGACGATTCAACAAAGATTCCCGCATTAGCCTTTCCCATGTTGTCGTCTCAAGACAAAGTAAACCACTGCACGTACTTGAGAGAGTGTGAATACAACTGTTTGAATATGCAATCATCAGAATTTAATGGAAAATTAACATATCTGTGTAAATGTGTGTTTCTTAGCGATCTGTGCTGATTAATTTATTGCCCCTGTGCGGACAGCCGTATGTCTCTATTGTATTCGCTAGTAACAATAGTTCCCTAAATCATCGCTCTTCCTCAAGACAATGTAAATTGACGAGTTTAATACTGAAAAAAGATCAGTATATCACTTGAACGATTCTTCGTTGCAGTTTTACCAGAAACAGTTTTACAAAAACAAAAATCAGTTCAAGGTATCACCCCACTCATCGCATGGTGAAATTAACGAATATAAAAAACTGTAACTTACCATCAACCAAGGTCCATCAATTATATTAAATTGGGTTATTTCACTTTGTCTATGGCTAGTATCTGGTATTTAAATATTCTCATCAAATATTGTCACGGCAAAATTCGATTCGGTTGAAATTAAACACATACATCATATATGTTTTTGTCGAATTCGTTTTTGAAGCGTTTTTATTTTTGTTATTTTCCCTTGCTGACATAACAATAAAATAACTAACATCAATGACCCTGGAAAGAGACGCCTTAGTGTGTTTTCCATCGATCAGTGGTTTTCAATACGATTTTTTTTATGATTGCATGGATTCTTGCGATGAATATTAAAGCGAGTTTTAGAACGTTGGGTTCACAAGACAAGTCTTGAACAAATTAACTTAGTCGTTTTATACAAAACAATGTTTTGTGGTCTAAGCGTTTCCAGAAGTTTTTTTTAATGATTTCTGTTGTTCAGAGGTTAACATTTAAATATAATAATCGATTTTAAAACCCACAAGTGTGCTGTGGGAGGGATTAATTGTAACTAGAGTAATTTCACACCTCTGTTTATAATTTGTTTGGATTAAAGCTCTATTTAAGACAATTTCCCAAAATAGTCTACGATCTATACGTTAGGATTTGTTACTCGATTGCCGAGGTGGAAAAAATGAATCGAAAACGTGCTATGCAATGAAGTTCCCGACGTCAAAAGTCCAAACTAATGCACCAAAAAATAGCGAACACGCCAACGTATTCCAGTAGGTTAGTCCAAGCAAGCAGCCTTTCTTGGCTGAAAACATCCTTATAATAACACCATTATCTCGAATAATAAAACAAAGTCAACTGTGTCCCAATTTTTGGCGCCGTCTACATATCTAGTCAAACGGTTGCCTAGAATTCTTCAGCTTGATTCCATCAAGTATTATTCTAAGCAGCATTTAAATAATTGATTGTCTAAAAGCATCAGCTACAAACTGGGACTTGCATCCTCTTCTCGTTTATACACTGAGCTTATTTGTCAGAGTCCAATGAGTCCATAACATTTTCAGGTGTCAATTCAAATACTATGCGTGGTCAATTCAAATACTATGTGAGGGTAGTTGGGTGGGAGCCTCCTGTACCCTGGTGCTCTCTGGACTAAGGGGCACAGGATGCTGATTTGTTGTGGTGTCCTGTAAATGTTTTGTAAGGATGTTGTCAGCGTCGTTAACGGTGGTTTCCTTCACCGATTTGGCTGGCACGCCATCATATCAGTGAAATAACCTTGAGTACGGCGTTAGACCCCAATCAAACAAACAATCAAATAAAATGTCATTAAATGTAAAGGAGGTGATAAGAACAAGGTACGTGTAAAATAGAGTTTAGAGTGAAACAAACACATAAAATAGTCTGAACGCAGTTAATCTAACTAGGGAGGGGCACAGGGTGGTAACAATCTACTGCTAACAGAATTGACACATACATTCAACTTTGTGGAGAATCGGCCATAATATTCTAAACCTGAATGTGCTTCAGTTATTTGAATAAAACGTTTTACGACAATAACGTAACATTTTCAACATCTGCCTAGCATATAAATGGGTTCATTGCTTGCATAATAAAAAAGCTTGAGGATAGGCGGTTTTAGTGAGTTATAGAAAATCATGGTTAAACAGCCTGCTTTCCATTAACTGGAACACTTTAAAAAACATTTCAGTGATGGTTTTCTTAACCAACCCCAAAAGCTTTTTTGCTAAAGCTGGTTGTGGTTTCCATGACAACAATTATTCCAAGAAACGCATAAAGACATAAAGCAAGCTAAATGTCGGAAGGATTTTTTCCAAATATTACTACAGCTCTTTATCGCATTTCATATCCACTTGATTTAATGCATAACAATGTTATCATAAGAAAAACTAGTCGCCGCATTTTAACCAGAAGCTGATTTGCAAAAGCGAAACGAGATGGAAGTGTTATCCAGCAAACACCGAAAGATGATATTAACGAATATAAAAACTATTATTCAATAAAAGTTCAACCATAGGCCCATCAATTATATTCAATTACGTAATTTAATTTTTCTTTGTCTGGTGCGTGACATTTAAATATTCGCATCAAATTTTGGCGTCACAGCGTAGCTGAAATACCGCTGAATGTTCGATAAACACCAATCAATCAATCAGCATCAAATTTTTTCACGGCCAAATTCGTTTCAGTTGAAATTAAACACATACATCATACATTTTTTATCGAATTCTTTTTGGGCACGCGATTTTTGGAAGTGTTTTTTTTATTTTATTCCTTTTATCCAGTTGGTATCACAGTGAATTTAATAACGTCAATGATCCCGGAGAGACGGCTTACTGTGTTTTCCATTCATCAATAGATTTAAATATGAGTTTAACGATTGCATGCAGTTTTGTAATAATCATCAGAGCGAAATTTATATCTTTGTGTCCACAACACAGGCCGCGGACAAATGAACTTGGTCGTTTTTATGTAACAAAAATAATGTTTCAGGTCTAAGTGTTTAAAAAAGATTTTTAAAGATTAGTCATCATCAGGGGTTAACATTTAAATAGCATAATGGAACTGAAAAACCTACAGAAACACTGTGTGGAATTTCAGGGATTATTATAACCGTAGCAATTATACACTGTCCATTTATAAAACAGTTAGATTAAAGTTCTCTTTAAAAAAAAACAGTAAATAGTCTACAAGGTATACGTTATGATTTTGTTACTTGATTGCCCATGTAGAAATAATGAAACAAAAACGTGCTATGTAATGAAGTTCGCAGCGTCGAAAAGCCAAACTGATACATTCCATTATTGTTAACATGCGAACGTATTTCCAGGAAGAAAGCAACCTTTCTTGGCCGAAAACACCATTTACGAACTTTTATGTCCCAATTTTTGGCATCATCTAGATATCTAGTCAAACGGTTGTCAAGAATTCCTCAACTTTTTACCATGGAATATTATTATGAGCCGCATGTAAACAGTTTATAGTATGAAAGCATCATCTAAGATTGAATGCAGCTACAAACTGCTACTTGCATCCACTTCTCTTTTATACACTGAACTTGTTTTTTAGCAGCCAATGAGTAATGTGGTCAATTCAAATACTATGTCATTAATTTAGGTGATAAGAAAACAGAACGTGTAATATAGCGTTTAGAGTGGAACAAACAAATAAAATTGGTTGAAGACAGACAAGCTCGGAAAGTTTCTGTATGCTGTAAATCTAACCAGGGAGGGGCTCCTGTGGTAACAATCTACTGTTAACAGAATTGTCACATACGTTCAGCTTTGTGGAGAACAGGCCGTAATATTCTAAAGCTAGATGTGCTTCAGTTACTTGATTAAAGAGTTTTACGACAATTACGTAACATTTTCAACATCTGCCTAGCATAGAAATGGGTTCATTGCTTGCATTATAAAAGATTTGATGATAGGCGGTTTTGGTGAGTTATAGAAAATCGTGATAGAACAGCCTGCCTTCCATTTTCTGGAAAAACAGTTCGTTGATGGGTATTTTAACCCACTCTAAAAGTTGTTTTGCTAAAGCTGGTTGTGGTTTCCATGATAACAATTTCCCAAGGAAAGCTGATAATCGTGATACATCAGCATGCCTTTTAACAACTGGAACATTTTATAAAACAGTTCAGTGATGGTTTTCTTAACTCACTCTAAATGTTTTTTGCTAAATCTGGTTTTAGTTTCAATGACAAAAATTAACCAAGAATAGCTGGCAAATCACGCAGGCTACATATGAGTAGCCTTTGTCCAAATATTGGTATAGCTCTCTTAGTCAACTTGACGATTCAGAACGTACCAATAAAGCGCCTTATAAAGAGCAGCCTAAGAGGTGTGTTTTCATTATATATATATATATTCTGATCAAATGAAATCACAAACAACGACCAATTTAATATCAGTCCCATTAATCATTATGTTATTATAATTTTTATACTTTATTGAACACAAAAATTACCCCTTTTCGTTATTAAAGTAAACTGCTAATCATGTCTGGTTAAGACCTTGTCTCTGCGGTTTATTTAACGAGGATTTTTGCATTGGCACAGCTCATTTGTTCGTCTCAAGGCAGGGTAAAATAGAATACGAGAAACTCCGAACAAGGAAGTCATGTTGGTAAAGATAATATTTTTCGGCTTTATTATTTATTATTTAACTGATGATATGTTTAACTGATGATGGCATTATAAAGCCGAAATATATTATCTTTACCAACAATGTTTGACTGATGATGGCATAATAAGGCCGAAATATATTATCTATACTAACATGATTTCCTTGTTAGGAGTTTCTTGTATTCTAGTTTACTCAAAACTGGCATCTGGAAGACAAAGTAAACCAATATATGTATGTATAAACTATGAATGAGTGTGAATACATCTGTTTGAATATAAAATCATCAGGCTTTAATGAAAAATTAACATATACGTGTAAATGTGTGTTTATGCTCGGTCTGTGTTGATTAATTTATTGTCCCTTTGCTCTGAGACGCCGTATTGTATTCATTGATAAAAATGGTTCCCTTTTAGTATTGGCTTTCCTGAAGACAATGTGATTTGGCGAGTGTAATACTGGAAATTAATCAGTTTTATTTTATACCATATTCACTTGATTAAATGCATAACAATATAAAAAAGCGATTCTTCGCCGCATTTTAACCAGAAACTGATTTACAAAAGCAAAATCAGATTAAAAGATAATGCAGCACATATCGATGATGTTTCGACTATATTAAAACAATTATACAATAAAAATTCAACCATCAATGATATTTAATTTCGTAATTTCATTCTGTGTTTGTGTGGTAAATGACATTTAAATATTCGTCAAGTTTTGTCACGCCAAAATTCGTTTCGACAGAAACTAACACACACATCATATATATTTTTATCGAATTCTGTTTTGGCACTCTATTGTTGGAAGTTATAGTTATTATATTTATCCTGCTGGCATCTCCATGAATTGAATAACTGACCCAGGGTAGACACTTCCAACGGCTTGGTTTTCATACATCAATAGTTTTCAATACCATTTTTTTTATGATTGCATGTTTTTTTGTTATAAATGTTAAAGCTAGTTTTATAATGCAGGCCCTGAACCAATGCACTTTGTTGTTTTATGTCACACAATAATGTGTGTGGTCTAAATGTTTCCCAAAGATTTCTAACGATTCCTGCTGTTCCGAGGTTAGCATTTAAATAGAATAATCGAATTTAAAGCCCACAAGTGTCGGGTTCGGAAGATTAAATTAATTTACTGTTGCAATTTCACACTGTCGATCTATGTACTAGCTGGTTTGAAGCTATCTTCAAAACTATTTTCACAAATAGTCGCCGTTAGGATTGTGACTACGTTACCGCGGTAGAAATATTGAATCGAAAACGTGCTGAGCAATGAAGTCCTGGGTGTCAAAACACCAAGTAATACATGTAAAATAGAGTTAAACGCTCCTACGTAATTCCAGGAGGTCAGTGCAAGGAAACAACCTTTCTTGGCTGAAAACGTCCTTATAATAATACCATTATGTCGAATAATAACACCAACTCAATTATGTCCCAATATGTGCGCCGCCTACATGTCTGGTCAAACGATTGTCTTGAGTTCCTTAGCTTGCATCCATGGAGTATTCTACTGAGCAGAGTTTAAATAGTATATAGCCTGAAAACATCAGAAGATTTTACCCTCTGCTATAATTATGTAGATCTGATAGTTTGGGCAAAAAATCGTCGAGAGCAAAAGAGAGGATGTGAAAAGTTTCCTATTTTCTTTGTTCACAATGGACACCGTTTATGCCGAAACATATTCGTTATGTAACACACAGTGTTCGGCTAGTTTTTATATTCTAAAACTTTTATCTTTTATAGTAGCTATCAGACCATTACATCGAAGAGCTCTGTTTCATAACGCATACGTAAAACCAAATACTGTTCAAATCATATTTTACGACAGACATGTTATATATTTTTTTGCGAATGGAGTCCAGGAGGTTGTTTTTTTTGTTTGGGTTGTTTTTTTTGTTGGGGGGGGGGGGGGGGGGGCTATACGATAGTAAAAAAAGATGCTAGGTTTTGCCAATTTTAATCAGATCGGTACGATTGTTACTTAGACGATTGCGCATCTTTTGACGGAGTCCGATGTCGACACACGTCGCTCAGTTCCTGGTCCTTAGCACATTCGTACGTTATGTTTTCATCTTAGTCGCGTTGAAATCTTAAATTCCAAACAGCCTTGTAGCAATGCCGGCTGTATACGAATAATTATTCATTGCACCCACTTGTTGGTTTGATTGGGTTTTACGCAGTAAGGTTATTTCATTCATTTGACGCGGAACCAGCCCAACAGGAATCCATTCTCAGCGACACAGGAAACAGACAAGGAAACGAATAGAAGATGATTTATGAGATTATGACCTTAATATAACTAAGTTTTCTATGATCGCACATCTTACTCTGAAGATCCTACACACTGAGTTATACCAGTAATGATCAGGATTAATTGCACGCAATTTACATGGTGCGAGGAATACTTTCCTAGATATAGGCCTATGTATCCCAACCCTGCGTTCAAGAATATAAAAGCTGTATTTTCCATTTAGTTTTGTGACATGACAGTTTGTATTCACCAAAGCCAGTTAAGTAATATCCAACATTTATTTTGTTTTATTATTTTTTTAAATCTTTTTTTTTTTTTTAATTATCTACATGTTGATGCTTAGCTTTACATTTAGTATAAGTTGTCAGCTATGGCTGTAGATCAATGATAATGAAAACCTTGGAGCAGATTTGGAAAAACCTAAATTCAAGAATCTGAAAGTGCGTGTAAACACATTCCAACGATGGTAAGGTAGAAACGTATTCCAGTAAAGGAAATGAAGTTACTTAGAATTCGTCTTACGTTTTATTACATTGTGCTTTTGATCAGGGGATACATAATTGTGATCCGTGCAATGACCGAAGTATCTATAAATCACTCGGGGGAATTTAGTACAATTGAGAAATGACTAGGAGTTCACAGAGTGAGGTCATCACATCAAGTACAAACAAAGCGTCTTATCACAAAAAAGATATAATTCGATTCTGTTGGTAATTGTGCTGACTTGTATTAAATGTAGTCTAGATGTGCTGGTTGTACGTGAAGGAACATTGACAATGTTAATGAATGAGCCACTCGAGACCTGTTTAATCGTCTCTAGTCACGAAGGTTTCATTATCAACAGAGGGATAACAAAAGACGATCAACACTGGCAGACAATTTAAATATTTGACTAAGTTTCCTGGAAGTGGGTTTGCCCAGAGCCCAGTTAACGATTGGTCTTTGCAGGAAAAATCTGAACGGCCTATATATTCCTAACTCCCTTGATGGTTTATTAACATTACAAAATGTGTCATCTTTTAAAATCTGTCCGTGAATGTAAAAGCATTTAGTATCTTATCTTTATATTGTTGTCCGGGATTGAGGACTGAAATTGGTAAACACTTCATATTGCCATATCCTACGGGGCACATTGTATAACTTACAATTCCATTGACATACCTTTGTTTGATAAAGAAAGAGTCCATTAAAATATTTCCTGGCTCAGAGTTATCACCATTATATATATCAAACAGATACTCCTGTAGACGGCACAATTAAACTAAAAAAGTTATACTATACTTAAACTTTGAGTAAAAAGTAACGCCGAGTACATAAGAGTTAACTAAATTCTTTTTGAAATTGATAAAATGTCGGGATGTTGTCGGTTTTATTCTTTCCGGAAAGTCAGTCCTTAAGGTCAATTAAATATTGTTTAAACTAACTTAATTGGAAAGCAGAAGGTTGCCATTAACCTGCCAAACGCCATTGACCTCTGACACTCAACGACCACACGCCATTTTATTCATTTTCAACAAATGCTCTTGAGCCTTTTCCCAGACGATGATAAATGAACTCGAAACGGTTAGATGAAGGCAATACTATGTTTAATGGGATAAATACCTTCCGAATAATTTTATTATGTAATATAAGTATTGATTTAGTTCTAAGGTGCGATTGATGAGATTTTAGACAAGCTATAGCTTTTCCAGATATGAATTGGAGTGACTGGAAGGGCCATAAACAAACCGTGGTTTGTTGTCCGACCAACACCTCGCCACTGTTAACATTTCCAAAATAGTTTTGCACACGGTTTGTGAACAAGAGAGGATAAGAATAAACCGCTAATCACAGATCACAGATATTTTTCACACCTCACACAAATAACTCTGTATTGATTTTGACATTTTGTCATTTTTATCAAGAAGCTTCACTTTCAGCCTTTAACCACGCCTTCAGAAACAGAAAAAAATAGACAATATTTCAGCAAATAATGTTTTTTAATTTTAGAACAAAGGTTTTTATACATGCCGTGTTTTAATTTTTGAAGTTTCAGTAAAAATACTTTGTTAATGTTTCCAGTGTTTTGTGATGATATTTCTGGAAGGTCTGGGCTCTTTAGAAATATTTTCAAAAAGAGAGTTCAGTATGTGATTGTTGGCAACGCACCCGTCTGTTTTGTCTTGTAGGACTTTTTGACAAAATATACTCATTGTTTTGTTAGTCCTTAGCCATAGCCGATTTGTTGAGGTGTCCTATGAATGTTCTGTGGCGTCTTGTTGTTACCAGTGTCGCTCAGGGAAGTTTCTCTCGCCGATTAGGCCTGACGTACAGTGTAAAACCCAAATGAAACCAACAACAAACTCTAGTACTGCTTTAAGGTTGACAGAGGGAATATTCATTGTCACAAGATGCAAGTACGTAGAGATGTATTTGTTCCCGATGCTAATTACCGAGTGTCTTAATGTGGCAAGAAACTGCAAACCGCACCTCTGCAAGTTGTACCTATCGGCTGCCGAAAAACAACTCAGCGTATAAAACAGCACATAACTCGTCCTTGTGGCCGTCAAGTAACATGTGATTAATCCCAGCAGAGGCGATGAGAAAAAAGAATGTGTAAGATAGCGTTTATAGTGGAGCAACAGCATAAAATGGTGGAGGGCGGACAAGCTAGGAAATTTACTGTACGCTCTGAAGCTAAAAAAGGGGATGGGCACATTGGTAACAAGCTACTGCTAACAGAATTTTCACATAATTCATCGTTGTGGAGTCTTAATATTCTAAATATAAATCATTTATATTACTTCATTGAACAAAAAGTTAAACTTTTTTCTTCGTATGCCCTCTATTGTAGTGGTGAACGCTCGTTAAACTGTATGCAAATGTATCGCATTCTGCTGTTGTTTTTTCCTTATAACTGCGCAAATTCCTCACAAGATCACGTACTTGAAATTGATACGAACTCCCACAAACAGTTCATTTATGTAGGAGAACTACAGCTATATTACTTTACCTAAAACCAGGAAGATATTACTCTGAGAATCTTTCCCGTTTTTGTACAGCTGTCTAAAGCCCACCATTGGGCAGGTGTGGAGTCTATTTAGCCTAAAATATACAATGCCGTAAAAAGTCGGAAATTGTGAATTTATTGGTGACAAGAAAACATTAGCATGAGCCCATATCGATTAATTGAATCATATCAAGATTATAGTTTAAGTAAACTTCCGATCATGTATGGTTATGACATTGTTTCTGTGGACGGTTCAACAAAGATTCCTCCATTAGCCTTTACCATGTTGTCGTCTCAAGACGAAGTAAACCACTGCACGTACTTGAGAGAGTGTGAATACAACTGTTTGAATATATAATCATCAGACTTTGATGGAAAGTTAACATATCCGTGTAAATGTGTGTTTTTAGGCGGTCTGTGTTGATTAATTTATTGCCCCTGTGCTCTGAGGCGGACAGCTGTATGTCACTATTGTATTTGCTGGTAAAAATAGTTCCCTAAATCATCGCTCTTCCTCACGACAATGTAAATTGACGAGTTTAATACTGAAAAATAGATCAGCATATCACGTGAACGATTCGTCGTTGCAGTTTTACCAGAAACGGATTTGCAAAAACGAAATTCAAGGTTCAAGGTATCATTCCACTCATCGCATGGTGAAATTAACGAATACAAAAACTGTAACATTTCATCAACCAAGGTCCATCTATTATATTAAATTTTGTAATTTCACTTTGTTTCTGGCTAGTGTCTGGTATTTAAATATTCGCATGAAATTTTGTCACGGCAAAATTCGATTCGGTTGAAATTAAATACATACATCATATATGTTTTTGTCTAATTCGTTGTTGAAGCGTTTTTATTTTTATTATTTTCGCTGACATGATAATAAATTTAATAACATCAATGACCCCGGAGAGAGCCGCCTTATTGTGTTTTCCATCGATCAGTTGTTTTCAATACGATTTTTTGGATGATTGCATGGGATTTTGCGATGAATACTAAAGCATGTTTTATAACGTTGGGTTCACAAGAAAAGTCTTGTACAAATTAACTTAGTCGTTTTTATACAAAACAATGTTGTGTGGTCTAAGCGTTTCCAGAAGTTTTTTTTTAGGGATTCCTGCTGTTCAGAGGTTAACCTTTAAATATAATAATCGAATCGAGGAGTGCTGTGGGAGGGATTAATTGTAACTAGAGCAATTTCACACCACTATTTATAATTTGTTTGGATTAAAGCTCTGTTTAAAACAATTTCCCAAAAATAGTCTACGATCTATACGTTAGGATTTGTTAATCGATTACCGAGGTGGAAAAAAGGAATCGAAAACGTGCTATGTAATGAAGTTCCAGGCGTCAAAAGGGCAAACTAATGCATCAAAACATAGCGAACACGCCAACGTATTCCAGGAGGTTAGTCCAAGCAAACAACCTTTCTTGGCTGAGAACATTCTGATAATAACACCATTATCTCGAATAATAACACTAAGACAACTGTGTCCCAATTTTTGGCGCCGTCTATATATCTAGTCAAATGGTTTCCTAGAATTCTTCAGCTTGCATTCATCAAGTATTATTCTGAGCAGCATTTAAATAATTGATTGTCTAAAAGCATCAGCTACAAACTGCGACTTGTATCCTCTTCTCTTTTAAACGCTGAACTGGTTTTTCAACGGCCAATGAGCCCATACCATTTCCATGTGGTCAATTCAAATACTATGTGTGGTCAATTTAAATACTATGTGCGGGTGGTTGGGTGGCAGCCTCCTGTAGCCTGGTGCTCTCTGAGCTAAAGGGCACAAGATGCTGATTTGTTGTGGGGTCTTGTTTTGTTAATGTTATGGAAATGTTTTGTTCTCTCTTGCATGTTGTCAGCGTCGTTAACGGTGGTTTCCTTCACCGATTGGGCTGGCACGCCATCATAGAAGTGAAATAATATTGAGTAATCAAACAAACAATCAAATAATATGTCATAAAATGTAAAGGAGGTGATAAGAAAAAAGGACGTTTAAAATAGAGTTTAGAGTGAAACAAACACAAACAATTGTCTGAACGCTGTAAATCTAACTAGGGAGGGGCTCATGTGGTAACAATCTACTGCTAACAGAATTGTCACATACATTCAGCATACATACCGGCCGTACTATTCTAAAGCTGAACGTGTTTCAGTTATTTGAGGAAAGCGTTTTACGACAATAACATAACATTTTCAACATCTGGCTAGGTTAGAAATGGACTCATTGCCTGCATAATAAAAGACTTGAGGGATAGGCGGTTTTAGAAAGTTATAGAAAATCATGGTAGGACAGCCTGCCTTCCATTATCTGGAAAATTTAAAAAAACAGTTCAGTGATGGTGTTCTAAACCCACCCAAAACATTTTTTTTTGCTCAAGCTTGTTGAGGTTTCCATGACAAAATTATTCCAAGGAAAACTGAGACATAAAGCAAGCTACATTGTTGGAAGCATTTTTGTCCAGAAATGACTACAGCTCTTGATCTCGTTTCATGTCCACTTGATTTAATGCATAACAATATTATCACAAGAACGATTCTTCACCTCAAGTTAGCCAGGCACTGAGTTGGAAAGCGAAACGAGATGAAAGTGTTATCCAGCACACATCGCAAGATGATATTAACGAATATAAAAACTATTATCCAATAGCCCATCCATTATTTCCAATTTCGTAATTTCATTTTTGTCTTTGGCTGTGACAAATACGTATTCGCATCAAGTTTTGGCGCCACAGCGTAGCTGAAATACAAATCAATTTCGGTTTAAATCAAAAACATACATCATGCAATTTTTATCCAATTCTTTTTTTGGCACTACATTTTTGAAACTGTTTTTATTTTATGATTTTTATCCATTTGGCATCACAATGAATTAAATAACGTGAATGATCCCGAAGAGACGTCTAATTGTGTTTTCCATCCATCAATAGTTTTCCATATGAGTTTTATGATTGCATGCTGTTTTGTAATAATCATCGGAGCGAATTTGATAATTTTGTGTTCACAACACAGGCCGTGGACGAATAAACTTGGTCGTTTTTATGTAACAAAAATAATGTTTCAGGTGTAAGTGTTTTAATGATTCGTCATCTTCAGGGGTTAACATTTAAATAGGATAATTGAATTGAAAAACCTACGGAAACACAGTGTGGAATTTCAGGAATTAGTGTAACCGTAGCAATTATACACTGTCCATTTATAAAACAGTTGGATTAAAGTTCTCTTTGAAACTATTTCTCAAAACAGTAAATAGTCAACGAGGTATACGTTATGATTTTGTTGCTTGATTGCCGATGCAAAAATAATGAATAAAAAGACGCTATGTAATGAAGTTCACGGCGTCATTTATATTTCTTGTCAAACGGTTGTCTAGAATTCCTCAACTTCCATAAATGGAATATTCTTTTGAGCAGCATTTTAACAGTTTATCTTCTGAAAGCAATTTTAAAGGTTAAATGCAGCTACAAACCGCAACATGTATCCACTTCTCTTTTATGCACTGAACTTGGTTATCAGCGGCCAATGAGTTAAATTCAAATACTATGTCATTAATTGTAGCAGAGGTGATAAGAAAACAGAACATTTAATGTAGCTTTTAGAGTGGAACAAACAAATAAAACTTGATGAAGGCGGACAAGCTCGGTAATTTTCTGTAAGCTGTAAATCTAACTAGGGTGGGGCACCTGTGGTAGCAATCTACTGCTAACAGAATTGTCACATACATTCGGCTTTGTGGAGAACCGGCCGTCATATTCTAAAGCAGAACGTGTTTCAGTTATCTAAAGAAAGCATTTTACGACAATAACGTAACATTTTCAACATGTGCCTAGCATATAAATGGGTTCATTGCTTGCCTAATAAAAGACTTGACGATAGGCAGTTTTGGTGAGTTATGGAGAATCGTGGTAGAACAGCCTGCCTTACAATAACCAGAACATTTAAAAAAACATTTCAGTGATGGTTTTCTTAACGCACTCGAAAAGTTTGATCTAAAACTGGTTGTGGTTTCCATTACAATAATATTTACAAGGAAAGCTGAGACACAAAGCAAGCTACATATGGGAAGAATTTTTTCCAAATATTACTACAGCTCTTTATCTCATTTCATATCCACTTGATTTAATGTATAACAATATTATCACAAGAACGATTCTTCCCCGCATTTTAACCAGAAACTGATTTGTAAAAGCGAAACAAGCTGGAAGTGTTATCCAACATAAAAACTATTATTCAATGAAAGTTAAACCATAGGCCCATCAATTATATTCAATTTCGTTATTTTATTTTTGTCTTTGGCTTTAACATTTAAGTATTCGCATCAAGTTTTGTCGCCACAGCGTTGCTAAAACACCTCTGAATGTAAAAAAATACCAATCAATCAATCAGCATCAAGTTTAGTTACGGCAAACTTTGATTCGGTTGAAATTAAACACATTGATCATACATTTTTTTATCGAATTCTTTTTGCCACTCCTCTCTTGGAACTGTTTTTATTTTATGATTTTTATCCAGTTGGCATCACAATGAATTGAATAACGTCGTTGATGCCGGAGAGACGGCTCAGTGTATTTTCCATCCATCAATAGATTTCAATATGTGTTTTATGATTGCATGCAGTTTTGTAATAATCATCAGAGCGAATTTGATCAATTTGGGTTCAAAACACAGGCCGTAGACGAATAAACTTGGTCGTTTTTAAGTAACAAAAAGAGTGTTTTTTGGTTTAAAGAAGATTTTAACGATTCTCCCTCTTCGGGGGTTAACATTTAAAAAGTATAATCGAATTGAAAACCAACAGAAACACTGTGTCGAATTTCAGGGATTATTGTAACCGTAGCAATTTCACAATGTCGATTTATAAAATAGTTGGATTAAGGTTCCAGGAAGAAAGCAACCTTTCTTGGCTGAAATCATCCTTAGAATAACACCATTATCTGGAATACTAACACCAAGTCAATTATGTCCCAATTTTCGGCTTCATCTAGATGTCTAGTCAAACGGTTGTCTAGAATTCCTCAACTTTTTACCATGGAATATTCTTCTGAGCAGCATGTAAACAGTTTATAGTATGAAAGCATCATCAAAGATTTAATGCAGCTCCAAACTGTAACTTGCATCCACTTCTCTTTTATACACTGAACTTGTTTTTTAGCGGCCAATAAGACATGTGGTCAAGTCAAATACTATGTCATTAATTGTAGCAGAGGTGATAAGAAAACAGAACGTGTAAGATAGTGTTGGAACAAAGAAATAAAGCTGGTTGAAGGCGGAAAAGCTAGGTAGTTGTCTGAACGCTGTAAATCTAACTAGGTAGAGGGTATCTGTGGTAACAATCTGCTGCTAACAGAATTGTCACATACATTCAGTGTTGTGGAGGAAAGCGTTTTACGACGAAAACGTAACATTTTCAACATCTACCTGGCGTAGAAATGGGTTTATTGCTTGCATAATAAAAGACTTGAGGATAGGCGGTTTTGGTGAGTGATAGAAAATCGTGATAGAACAACCTTCCAATAACTGGAACATTTAAAAACAGTTCGTTGATGGGTATTTTAACTCACTTTAAAAGCTATTTTGCTAAAGCTGGTTGTGGTTTCCATGACAACAATTATTCCAAGAAAAGCTGGCAAATAAAGCAGGCTACATATGGGTAGCTTTTGTCTAAATATTGGTACAGCTGTCTTAGTCAACGTGATGAATCAGAAAATACATTTAAAGGCGCCTTATAAAGAGCATCCTTAAATATATATATATTTTGGCCAAATGAAATCACCAACGACCAAAGATAAAAATGCGTTAATATAATTTTTATACTTCATTGAACAAAAATTTAAACTTTTTTCGATGAGTAAACTGCTAATCATTTCCGGTTAAGACATTGTTTCTGCGGAATATTTAACACGGATTCTCGCTTCGGACCAGCTTATTTTGTCGTCTCAAGGCAAAGTAACATAGAATAGAAGAAACTCTAAGTCATGTTGGTATAGATAATATATTTCGGCTTTATTATGCCATCAGCAGTTAAACATATATGTTTTACTGATGATATGTTTAACTGATGATGGCATAATAAAGCCGAAATATATTATGTATACCAGCATATAATGTTTAACTGATGATGGTATACTAACATGAATATATGACTATAGACCGATGGCATAATACAGCCAAAATATATTATATATACCAGCATGTTATTCTAGTTTACTCAAAACTGATCTGTGGAACTACTGACATCTGGAAGACAAAGTGAACCATTATATGTACGTATTAACCGTGTTTAACGTGAGAGAATGTAAATACAGCTGTTTGATTATACAATCATCAGGCTTTAATGGAAAATTAACATATCCGTATAAATGCGTGTTTATGCTCGGTCTGTGTTGATTAATTTATTGTCCCTGTGCTCTGAGGCGCCGTATTGTATTCACTGGTAAAAATGGTTCTCTTTCAGTATTGGCTTTCCTGAAGGCAATGTGATTTGGCGAGGGTACACTGAAAATGAATCAGTTTTATCTAACTCCATATCCACTTGATTAAATGCATAACAATATCAAAAGAACGATTCTTCCCCGCATTTTAACCTGAAACTGATTTACAAAATCAAAATCAGATTAAAGTATAATGCAGCACATATCGATGATGTGTCGACTATAAATACAATTACACAATAAAAATGCAACAATCAACTATATTCAATTTCGTAATTTCATTCTGTGTTTGTCTGGTACATAACATTTAAATATTCGTCAAGTTTGTCACGGCAAAATTCGTTTCGACAGAAATTAACACACACATCATATATGTTTTGATCAAGTTCTGTTTTGGCACTCTATTGTTGGAAGTTATTGTTATTATCCTGCTGGCACCTCAATGAATTGAATAACTGATCCAGGAGAGACACTTCCAACGGCTTGGTTTCCATCTATCAATAGTTCAATATGATTTTTTTTGTGATTGCATGTTTTTTTTTGTAAAAAATATAAAGCTAGTTTTATAACGTTGGGTTCACAATGCAGGCCGTGAAACAATGCGCTTTGTTAGTTTCATGTCACACAAGAATGTTTGTAGTCTAAGTGTTTCCAGAAGATTTTTAACGATTCCTGCTGTTCGGAGGTTAGCATTTAAATAGAATACTCGAATTTAAAACCCACAAGTGTCGAGTTTGGGGGATTAATTTAATTAACTGTAGCAATTTCACACTCTCGATTTATGGACTAGTTGGATTAAAGCTCTCTTTAAAACTATTTCCAAAAATAATTGCCGATCTATACGTTAGGATTTGTGACTCGATTACCGCGATAGAAATAATGAATCGAAAACGTGCTGAGCAATGAAGTCATGGGTGTCAAAACTCCCAAGTAATGCATGTAAAATAGAGCTAAACGCGCCTACGTAATTCCAGGAGGTCAGTCCAAGCAAGCAACCTTTCCTGGCTGAAAACGTCCTTGTAATAACACTATTATCTCCTATAAATAACACCAACTCAATTATGTCCCGATATTTGGCGCCACCTACATGTCTGGTCAAACGATTGCCTTGAGCTCCTTAGCTTGCATCCATGGAGTATTCATTGAGCAGAGTTTAAATAGTTTATAGCCTGAAAACATCAGCGAAGATTTTACGCTCGGCTATAATCATGTAGATCTCATAGTTTGGGCACACAATCGTCGAGAGTTTGGGGCATTTTCAAGATGGTATCCACAGTAGCATAAATACATTCTAATTTGTTGATTAATGAATGAAGTTAAATGCTTTTGTTAATATATCGCTGACAAATATGACTAAATATTTTGTATAGCAGGGCACAGGAAGCTCATAGCAGCCCCTTGCTAAAATAATACAGGAGTTACTCCAAACCATTAGTACCAGCTGAAGAATTGTAACAATGAGTTACTATAGCTTATGACACTTTAAGGAAAAGAATGAAATTTTGAGCCACAGTATATCTTTATCTGTTAACACACACTTTATTTTAAACGCAATGTTGATCAAAACTATAATATAACAGTACGTTACTACTGCAAAACGCATAATTCATTTTGCATTCTTACCCACCAATCTTGCTTTTGATATACCTATATTGCCAAATTGCAAACATGCCTATTTGAGATCAATTTCTATCTTGACTTTTTTATACTTACCAAATGAGCCTTGCTAATATCTGGCCAAACTTAAAATTAGTACTAGAGTAAGAACCCATCCCTTCCCAACTGGACTGGCAAAATATGTCATAATTCTGACATATCTATCTTATGGGAAAACAAAGTTGAGAAAACTCTCTGTATATACAAGAAACTCACAAACAAGTTGTTAAAAAATGGCCCACGTTATGTCATTTATTTCCCCCACTGTATGTAAAGGAATTAATATCAAATATGAAAATAGGCAAATCCCCAGATAATAACAAACCTATAGCTGTTGCTAATGTCATCTCTAATTGTTACACTTCTGAACTACATTTTGGTTTTAAACATGGACACTTTACATATCTGTTAAATTCAATTACTTATTTTACAGAGATATTGACAGCCCTGTTTTTGTGTGTTTCATGGAGCACAATAAATTAGTTTTTTTAAAGAAACTAATTTACCGTGAAGTAAATTCATAAAAGATGAACTGCACCAGTCAATGCAAAAATGATTACATTTATGTCACTGACTCATGATATCGTATACAATGGTAACAATATGTTTATAAGCATGCTTATCTATGTTATATCCAACAGTTTTGGTGATAATGCAGATATTGATTAGCAAAGGAAGGAGTTTCAATATTATCAAATGAACATCATACAAAGAAAGTTTGTTCATGGTTCTGGGCTGTTAAAAATACATTTTTAAGGCATAGGCCAACTGCTCAAATATATATTGTTGTTCTCTATGGTCTGTATATACACAGTAACAATGAGATGGGAACAATGTATAATAATGCATTCCGTTGGATGATGCACTTAAATGATAGATGCAAGGCAGATGTATGTTTGTATTATATGGGGCTCCTTCCTCGGAGAAATAATACGTGTGTTGCCTACCAGTTCTAATCGTGCTTTAAGAGTTTGTCATCAGTTCTTGGGTCGATTGCATATACCAGATAACCTGTCCCTGATGTTTAGATGAACTCAATCATGTTTGCTCAATGACATACTAAAATTATTGTAATATATGTAGCTACAATTGTATAATTGGAAATGGACCAAGAGTCTGTAATCAAAATATCATCATTATTAATAATCAACTATTTCCTCAAGCTTACGTCTATTTTAATCATAATTACATGTCAATATGAACAGTCTAACTACACTGGAATCTCTTTCGTGTAAGAACGAATCTCTTTCCTACCAAAGCTGTAACGGTTTGACCCAAGGCAGCAAGCATCCCGTAAAGAAGAAAGCCGGTAGATTTCACATTTCCGTGTTGATCTTGATGTCTAGTTCATGTGTCAGGACCATCATCTAACTTTACATTTTTGCTCTGTCCCTCGAACAAAATCCTCTGATGTTTTGTGTCAAAGCTGTTCTTTAGAACCGGTTAGATTTGCAAGAAAAAAAGAATTATTCATAGTTATCCTTAGACATTAGTTGCACAATTGACAGATTTACTTCATGGAATACATAGGAAATATTTTTTAGAGAATGTTCTCTTTAGTACAGACACCAATAGGCATGGATGATTTTAGCTAAAGAATAAATTTACTTTTGTTTTGCATTAACCTGTCTGTTCTTAACCATTCAAAGGTAGGTTTATTAAATATGGGAAAGACAAAAAGAAAAAAGGATTTCGGAACAAGTATTTATGTAGTGGAGAAAGCACTCGCAACTGTAGATTCGTTGAAAAATAATCCATGAGGCGCTACGCGCAGCCCCCTATCTGTCAACTGTAGATTATTATTCACGAATCCACAGTGCTGGTTCCATTGTCAGAGTATTGCATAAGTTTACTGGAGTTAGTTAGTGACATGTTGGGAAGCGTCTCTGCTCTTAGGGATCCGCTCTTTGCAAAACATTTGTGTACTACTGTTAGTCAACGGCTACAGTCTACAATCTTCATGTAAGGTTACACAAACATAGTACCCTTAAAGCGACATTCTCATTTAAGATAAGTGTTTTGCCATTGGAAGTCATATTGACTTGCTTGAAAATATTTAAAGCAGAAAGGTAGCAAGTTTTTAGTTCTTTGTTAACAATGGATTAAGATGATGAGGACATGTTTATAACCTAAAACAGATTTACCTGCAGCGAGTATACCGCTGCCGAAGAGGAAATGTTTCCGTGTTGGCTTAGGCCTATGTCGACTACGCAATCTGAGGAAGAACTGTAAAATT
>JAVFBZ010014124.1:0-11871 GCA_032466195.1 Katharina tunicata | reverse complement strand
AACAGAACATAAGTATTCACATAAATACATAATTGTCCTTGCAGCCAACCAAGTCTCAGAGCAAAACAAAAACTTAAACTTTACAGAAAAAACTTATTTAACCAAAGTGTACATGTAGGCCAGGAAAATATTAACTTTTGCTTATAGCAGTGACCAGTTTACAAAAGGTCAGTTCCATTTAATCTCTTCATAGTAGCAACAAAGGCTTATCGATACTTATCGAAATGAGCAACAAAATGGCACTTTTATCGGTGAAGGAAATCGTGATATTTCATCAATATTTAAATAATAAAATGCACAATTTTTTTAAGAAATCGCTTTTGAACAAATTTGTGGTCTAAATTCCAGCTGTAACCTTGAAAACCTTATATCAAATGTGGTTAAAAAAAATGTATGTCGTGATGGTACAGTGTATCATGGTATTGCCTTAATTTGTTGTAAGTCAACTGGTGGCTCCACCTGGTGAAATTTTTAGTGGAACCAGTTTGTGAAAGGCATTTAATTTTGCATCTTTCATCAGGAAAAGTACTTAAGATATGGCTTTGTTGACAATAGAGCTTAGCAATTTTGTTATTAAAGGTGCAGATATTTAGGCAGTTGAGCATTTATACATATGTACCTGGTTACCTTTTCTTCATATTTCCATATGTTCAAATCCATGTTTCTCTCGTAAATTATAATCACCAGATTTATTATGAAATTTAAGTATAATGTGTCCAGTATATCCCTGAAGCATGTAAATTGATCTGGGTTCTGAAGATCATGGTACCTGTGTGCTTTTAAATAACATGTAGCTTTGGATGTAGTTTATTTGTTGTTCTTGGCTGACTAAACTTTTTACACAAGATAAACAAAATGCAGTAGCATATGATAGGTTGATGGTCTAAGCAGAGCACTGACTTGCCTTTCCTGATTTATATATGTCAAAGAAATTGCACAAGTACTACTTTGTAATTTGCTGTTAAAAGGAAAACTGCCATATGGTCTGGGCTTGTAATTTGTAATAAGAACCAGCACTTTACTGCCTGACTTGTTATGATCTTCCAAATATAACCTGATAGAAATTTGTGAAGGTTTTGACTACACAAACTAAAGGTGTATTATATGTTAGCCCTGGGGACTGAGATATTCTATGTAAGGTATAATCATTGCGGGTTACTTTGATGTTGGCTGGATCTCTAGACTGTATAATCTTTGATAATGTAACTTTGAAGTTTTAACGGTCTTCTACTAGCTGCAAAGTGATGTCTGTCCTTAGTACATATGATATCTTACACGTTTTTATGGTAACACATGTGTAATTTTCATGGGTGTATTATAGTGAAACTTTTTTTTTTGTTATTGTAAAATCTTCATACCTGATTAAGTGATGTTAAGTTTATTTTATTTTATTAATTTATGTAGCTATTCCCTGTATGTGAACGATATTTGGCCAATTCGTTTTGTTATAATATCATCAAAATTTGTGTAGATTCTCAGAAAATTTGGCAAAGTCAGTTTTATTCTCTTTTTTATGCTTTATTAGTCTCTAGGCAATCGGGCTCAATATATTAATTTTGACATGATTCTTTAACTAAGCTTTAAAAAAATCATTATCAATTGAAGTTGTCTCCCTTTGTACCCTGGGTCTTGTTCAAGATTCAAATATATGAATTTGTGATTCCAATTGACCAATTTAAATTGTGATACTGTTCGTAAATCAAGTTTGGCATTGGCATCTCAAGAAGAGCTACAGTCCTTTTATTTGTCTTTTTATCCCATCGGTATAGATATGCCTGATTGGATTATGCCATCCATCCGTATAAAGGGCATGAACAAGATATTATATTAACGGCTTCACCTACATGTAGGGTTTTATAAATATACATTCCTCTGACATTGAACTATGTCGCTATTTAAAATGAGGTCATTTCGTTCAAATTTGCAGCTTCCATGGCAACATCAGAAATTTCAGAAATAGCTATACCTGGATATAGACCATGTGAACATGATGTAAGCTAAACCAGGGGAGCTATCACACACCTGAAAAGTGCTCCCCTTAAATCATCAAGGCGAGCTACTAGATTTCAGAATAAATATAAATGCAAAACGGAAGAACAGTGGGAAAATACAGTTTCCCCACATCGGATCCAATATTTTTTTCTTCACAAGACGTCGTAAGCAAAGCGCTAAAGAAAACAAGAATTTAATGTGCCGCATTCATCAAATAAAATGAACGAGAAAATACGAATTGTGGCTACTAAACGCATTTCAGTATTCTAAAATGCTACACTAATTGCTATCGCTCGAAGAAAACTTGTAGGGCCTAATGAATCGGCAACATGTGCTTTTAAAAAGGCACTTAATGTTTCGCACTGAACAAATAAGCCTGAATTAATTTATTTATGTTCGATTTAATGTTTGATATGCGAATGAGTAGATGCGAAGCGGCGGCTATGAAATAGTTCGCAAAGCAGCATGTGTGAGTTTTACCAATTAGTTAACTTTTTGTGAAACTTTGGTTTTTATTGCACAAAATCAACTTTTTTTATATATTGTTTTGAATATATAAAAAAAGTTGATCAATATATATTGAACAAGTAACTTGATACATAAAAAAAAAATTGTTTATAAAAAGTATAAATATTTTTAAAATTACAATGCAAGTTAGGTTGTTATTTAGAGTCCTGACTCTTGGTACCCCAATGTTTAGATAGTGTCTTCCGACACTTCCTTATAGCAAGATAGTTAAGTTAATAGGTGTGTTTGGGGTTCACACCGCCCACTCTCATTTGTAAAATGGGAGCAGGCTTAATATGACGCACCATTCCTGTCTGCCTTAACTTGTGCTTCATATTAAACCTTACCAAGCACAATTCTGTCCGCAGAAATATAGTTTGAAATAATTAATGTAATCAAAGAAAAAATGTACCTAGTTAACTTTAATGCCATTAAATGAATTTTTGTCAGCCTTTTTAAACAGTGGAAGAATTTAGTTAATACTAGCTGAACACAAAATGAAAAGAAATTCATGACATCAAAGAAAACTGGGTGCAACATGGTCATGTGATGCAACTCACCTGGGAAGGTGTCGGTCACATCAGCTGGATAGCCTCGTAACAAGCACTACAGTTTTCTTGGTTTGAGACTATTTCTCTCTATGAATTCAACCTTTGTCCATAACACAGCTACAACTGTAGATTAACCTGAGAAATATTTTCCATATCTACAAAAACAGTGGTAAAGGAATATCTAGAGCACTGGACACATCAGATTTAAGGTTTTTCAAAGAAGTTCACAAAAGTTTGCCCAGATGTCATTGAACACTTGGAAAGTTTAAATACAGCTTGATTGTGGGTTTAGGATTGAGATTTCCTTAGCCCTGTCAAAGTTGCTGATCAGTTATTTGACTGGACGGAATTAACTTTTTGTTTTGTCACTCATGTCTTTATACTCACAATGGCCAATGTATGGGGTAAATAGAGCCAAGTTTTGATTTGAATAATAAAAAAAACTATTGGTTTAAATTGAACATATTTAATTCAATTTTTTTATTTTACGATATACGTAAGGAATGTAACTTCTACTGTTCTACAACTACAGATGGAAAAAAAAAAGGAATATTCATAGACCAGCTGTTTATCATTAACACACCTTGCAAATTCTCCTGTAGATTTTTTTGCATTCTTTGAGTGATCCATCAAAATTAACATTGTTTATATCTGTCAGTCACCTGTATTGGTTTTCTGGTAGACAAACATATTGGACCATGTGGGTAAACAAACACTCAGGATGTGTCTCTTAGCTTGAAATCTTCAGTCGCTGACACATCCAACTCCCAACATTCTTGTAAAGGTAGATATACATGTACATATGGACCAGACTCTGAGGATTATAACCCAATTCTAGTTTCAATGAATAAGTTCACTATAGACTTGCAACTTATAACTTCTTACACATTTTGTAGTCGACAGTGCATTAAGATACATGTAACAACTTTGTTAACACCCAGGTTACTTTTTAGGATTAAACTTCAAGATTGCAAGAGCTTAGAATTTTTCACGCCCAGCTACATGAATGTAATCCTGTAGATTCCATAAATTCAATATATTATGAACCGTCACACTGGATTGGATTTGCATGATATATGATTTATCAAGAATCCTAACCGTTTTCTAAACATTTGAACTGAATAAATCCTTGCAAAGCTTTGTTGTGTGATTGCCGGCTGCTTCTGACTTTCCTTCATTGTATCATTTCAGATCACAAGACGTGCCTTGTTTCCAGGAGACTCTGAGATTAATCAACTCTTCAGAATCTTTAGGACTTTAGGTTAGTTCAACTTTAACAAGTAAAATTGTAACTGTAAAAAAGTAACATGTGGTTTCAAGAATTCCTGCCCTCTGGCTAAGGGAAATATGTTTCCAGATTATATTCATGCTGTCATACTTAGCACTAGAGGAACATTATCTTTCCAACAGCCAAAACATTAAAGTGATTACTCGTTTTATGGTGGTGTTAAGGGTCCGTGTCTACTGTTGGAATACATCGCCGTCATACAGGTGAAATAGTCTTGAGCACGGCATTAAACATCAATCAATCTAGAATTCATTTTCACGCTAATATGCAGTAGTTGAAATGAGAATACTGACCACTTCAAACAAAGGAAAATATTTTTTCTATGAAATCATTCATTGTGCAGGGAGCTTATTTAAAATATAACTCAATAACAGAAACAAGGATGATTTAAAAACATCACATTGAAAGTTTATCTCATCTGTATTTCACTATTCATAATTGTTATTTAATTTGCTATTAGCAACCAATTGTCGTTTGACAATCTTGATAATGTGACAGCTAAAATTATTAGATTCATTTAATTATGACAGCGACATTTCAAATATTTTCAAAATAATATTTGATATTTTGTAAAGATTCCTTTTCCAGGTGCAGATTAGATGTACATGTTACTTGTAGGCTATCCACCGCCAATGACTGTCACTTCATGTTAAATTTCCAGGTACCCCTGATGAACATTTATGGCCAGGTGTCTCACAGTTACCTGACTATAAATCCTCCTTCCCTAAATGGCCCCCTCAGGCCATGCCCGATGTTGTACCAACTCTCTCCAATGATGGACAGGATCTACTTAAGGTAAAATACAGGAAGAATGAATATTAAAACTTCACTGTTATTCTAATTGTGCCCTGCCATTATAGTGGGAGGGGGGCTTCGAAATGCTACTGTACAGTGTACATCTTTCCATTCGTAACAAGATTTGTGAGATCATGATAACTTGAAAACAAATGAATAGATTAACTGTAAACTTGGCGTGCGGCTTTCCCCAGTTTAGCAAGCGAGAAGGCTTGCATTTCACCATAGTCTGCATGTCAATGTGACTGCCATTGCGTAGTTTACCATATTCAGACCTGCATATTTGTTTACACAATAACTTGAAAACAAATTACTAACAGGTCATCTTCAAACTTAGCTTCTTACAGTTAAAAAGATGGATGCGATTGTATTCAACCGAATACTGCATACCAATATGGTCACCCTTGCATATTTTACAATATTCGCATATGTATTTGTAAATAACTTATGTCAATAACTTAATAATGAATTCACCAGTTAGCTTCAATCTTAAAAGGTAGCTTCATGTTGTTCAGACCAAGAATGCAATTGCATTATATCCAATTCCGCATACCAATATGGCCACCATTGTCTGTTTTACAATATTTCTACAGAGATATGTTGGGAATATTATAACTTCAAAGTAAATTTAGTAAATTACCTGAGTGAGAGATGATAATCAATGTATTGATTGGGCATACTTTTAATACTTCCTGCTATCTTGTTTAAAAATATTCCGAGATACTGATTTGTTTGAGGTCACAATTTCAGATTAAAGGTCATATAGTTAAACAGTAAAATAATGTAATATATAATATAATTCAAAAGTACTGAGACACAAAGGATATTTGATAATTAATAAAGAATTTGAAAAAAAAAACTTTTTAACTGTAAAATATAACTGGTGTATTAAACTGGCAATTCCAAGTTATGAAACAGTGAATGACAGAACATACTTATATATTTGCAGAGGATGTTGACCTATGAACCCAGCCAGAGAGTGTCAGCTAAGGGAGCCCTGGCCCACCCTTACTTCCATGATGTATGCAAACTGAAACCTAGTGTGGTCCACAAATAACACCACATCCATTCACTCAATATCATCAACACTTGTTATGTTTAACAGCAACGTGCAACACTCTTTGTGTTACTCCCAAAAAAATGCAAACATCATTTTATAAACAAACTTTAAAAGAGTAATCACAGTCTCCCTAAAGTCAATAATTGATGTTATTAACAGTTTGGTGATGTTATGGGCAAAATGTTCACAATTGTTTTACACTTAATAGAGGAGTTTATACTTTTTGCTTCAGTGTATTGTATCTATTCACACGCATTTATGATTTTCTTGTCATGTATCTATAATTCCTCCCAAATTCTTGTAAAATGCTCTGTGTTTTTTTTTTTAATTGAAGATTTTTATCATTAAATGTCAGTTATCGTTTTATCATTAAATTCCATGGGATACACCAACAATAATAATTATTTACTGATAACTTTTAAGAAGCCATATTTGTTCCCTGTAAAATAAGAAAGCTGATATTAATTTTGAAATTAATGATAATTTTCATGTGTCCATCTGTAATGGTTTTAGTAAAATCAAGGGTTTGTGGGTATTAATTACCTGGGTAACCAATGTTCCAGTGATGCCCCACTGTTCACATAGCTGAGAAAAAGTAAAGTTCTTAAATTATGTTGAAAGTCACTCTGTTTGTCTGTCAGGAGTATTCTTAAGGAGAAACCTGACACTTTTGGACAAATTTATTACATGTTATTAATATTACCTATTTATTGTGTTAGATTTTCAAATCTGTGTGCATTCAGTAAAGTTGACTTTACTGAATTTTAGAAATTGATAAGTTGTCCAAATTCGGCTTAATGTGTTGTATGTGTTTAGTTAGAATGTTTGAAGGAGTAATCTCAACAAGTTGTTGTGAAGCTGGTTGTATTTTAAGTCTGAGCTCCAGAATAATTGACAGTACCACCTTTGAGAGTCGTTTGGTTTCTTCCAGCCCGAATTCTGTGTTCCATGCAGCATGGCTGAAAAAGTCAATATGGGTAGTACATCAATTGACAGAATGATATCTTGTAACTCTAGAGGATATTTCAAAGATGCTTTTGCCTGCTTGCGCAATAATATGCCTATGGCAGAATAAGTTACTTGTACTGGATTAGTGATAAATTTCTCTTCGCAGCAGGACTTCATGTAATCTAAGGTTTAAATTTAATAAGCCTTTGATAGAAAAGTTGTAAAAGGGACTAATTAATCCCCCAAAAAGATTCCAGGAAGCTGTAAGTTTGGAGACCACTGGGAATGTAATATCCCTGTTGTCCAATGCGGTAAATACTTCAGTTGCTTATTAGTTATCAAGCAGTAGACCGTAAACACAATCAATCGGGTCTTGTACATAGTAACTTCGTCTTTGGTGGTGTCTCAATGTCATATCAAGCGTGACAGATGTGTTGGGTATTTTTGCGTCTGTTCTAAGTAACAGCGTAATTCAAATACGATGAACGATAAGAAAGTCACCAACAAGTTTTTCACAAAGTGCTTTTGTTTAGCCTCTGAAAAAAACATACAATAGTTAAGTACAGGTGGTGGATGAACGGTTTATATCCACTCGATTGTCCGCAGGATCTGGATTGATTTAATGTTTTTCTCCACTCTGGTGATGTATTTAATCCTATCTATGCAAGGCGCAGTTCAATTTTTGTTACTTTTAATTATATTTAATTGTTAAGCGTATAACCTTTTCTCGTCTCTTACATTATTGGTGCTGTCATGATAATCATTTATTCTTGAAAATAAAATCGTCTTTGTCAATTCAGGAAAGATTTTATTGTTTTCATAATATGTCATCATGAATCGCTTGTATACCTTGTTAATCGACGTCATGAAAAGCAAATAATCTTTCTATTAGTGTAAAACACCCAGGTAACCATATCAAACGGCAAACCAGAATCATCGTTTATACACAAGAAGGGGAGTTTTTTTTAAATCTAATTTCAATGTAAAAGAAAGTTATTCCGGTCATCTGTTTGGATATGAAATGGATCTTTGACCGGCCAATAAGGTGAATACTGCTGATTTTTTGTTTCCAGCCTTGCATATTAGTGAAGAGCTCACCGGGCCTTTTATTATAGACTAACAAAGTTGAATAAAACAATAGCCCGTTAGCTCATATCCACTTTACTTCACACATTTGGGGAATTTACCACTAGTTCAACGTCATAGTTTACGCATTTACCATCTATTCATAGTGCTGTAATTTTAATAGTTTGGGTTTAATTATAGACGCTGTACTTGAAGAATAGTACTAAACTCGTTCCTCTATTGACTTGAGATGCGATGCTGTTTCTATTACGTCACGAGACAACCACGTGCTGCAGTGAAGCTGTGTGCGTTGTTTCCATGTGGTACAGTGGTCTATAGATGCATGTTGACTGAAGAGAAGTAGGTGGGCCGATGTTAACCGAGCAGCAGAAGTGTCGGGAGACCTTATACAGCGCCTCCGGGACAATTACTTCCCAGAACCAAACCTTTACTCGTTCCACCCACTTCGAGAGAATCAAGACTCTATATCCTTCATTATCTACTCCAAGACTCTCTCGATGTGTTCTTTATGATAAATATTATATACCAGTGAAGGCTGTAACGCAATTCCTCTTATTTTTTGTACATTCCAGTAAAGTATCAACTGCATGTCTATATCACAAATAAACTAGATTTATATCCGATTAACAAAACTCACTTTGGTAATGTATAGATTACGGGCCAAATGTGTCGAAAATCGTACCAAATTCAACTCTTTTTGTTTTCTTTAATAGTGGTTAGTCTACGGCCAATGCCGCTTATGTCGGATTAACCAATAAATATCATTGCTTACTTTCGAACTAATATGTTGTGATCTATTCAGGTGAAAATTAAAATGCAAACTCTACATGTAATCCTGGGAAATCTTTTAAATGTATTAAAGTACGTTTACCAGACGAATTATAACTTAGTCACTACAAAGCAGTTTTATCCCGTTGAATTTGACAATAGACAAGGTATGTCGCAAAAAAAAAAGTAAAACTGTCCCGTGACATCAATATTGTGTCACATTGGACTTGTATTATGTTGCGGAGTGAATGTAACAGAGTGAAGAATATCGCGGTTGTATTTCACTGTTTGTTCTTCCGTCAGTGGTTTCAACAAGGTGGTCAACAATTTCTTGAGAACTCCTGTATGGTTTCTTGCTAGATGAGTTTGTCGCGTTTCTAAGGTTTCTCTCCTCATTACCGTTTCTGGAGAACTTAACTATACTCATTCAAGTTACTTGTTCTCGTTCATGATATTCAGCAACTAACAGATGTATTTTGAGAACTTATACTGCGCCTCCGGGACAATAGCTCCCCAGAACCAAACTTTTACTCGTTCCACCCACTTCCAAAGAATCAACACACTATATCTTTCATTATCTACTCATAGACCCTCTCGATGTGTTCATTAAGACACATATTATACGCCACTGAAGACAGTGACGCATTTTTCTTATTTCTGTACATTCTAGTATAAAGTATCAACTGTCTGTATCACAAATAAATTTATATCGGATTTAAACAAAAACAATTTTATAGTGTAGAAGTTATGGGCCAAATGTGTTTGATATCGCAACCAAAATCAATTCTCTTTTTTGTACTAGCAGTTGGTCGACAATAAATGCCGATTAAATAACCTCCCAATATATAGCACTGTTGTAATTATTCGAATTAATATGTTGTGCTCTGGTCAAGTGAAAATAAAATTAAAATTCTATACGTAAACCAGGAAAATGTTTTTAATGTATGAAGATAGGCCTACGTTTAACTTACTATTTTGGGTATTCCAAAACCCAACAAGAAAAAATCCGGATGTGTATTCTGGCTGGGAAATGTGACGTGGTTAATTTGTGTTAGTCTATAATATTGATTAATCCGATGTTGGCTTTATAACTTCACCACATTTAGAAACTCTGTGAGCTTTTCCTCTGATTAAACCCATCTCGTCTTTCCGGATTGTATGTAGCCTACAGCACACTTAGTTGTTTCCCACCACCCCAAAACTACACAAAAACTAGTAAGTGTATTGTAATGTACAACTTAATTCCAATTCTTCATCATTGTGTGTATCTAAATATTGTCTCCAACTGAAATTTCTTACGCCAAATATGTTTCTTAAGTAATCACTTTTATTGAGTGTGTGGTTTTTTTTTAACGAAATGGGAGACACGCTTATAAGCTTGCCTTACAGTGTTTCCAATTGTACAACAAATAACATGTACAATAAAGATTGCTTAAACCAACTTCGCCACAATAGTTTTATCCCGTTGAATTTGTCTACAGACCAGACATGTCTCCGCAAAAAGTAAAACCGGTACAGTTCTATGACATCAGTATTATGTCAAATTGACCTCGATTATGTTGCGGAGTGAATGCAACCGAGTGAAGAATAACGCTGATAAATTTCACTGGTTGTTCTTCCGTCAATGGTTCAACAAGGCGTGTCAACAATTTCTTGAGAACTCCTTTATGGTTTCTTGCCAGATGAGTTTGTCGCGTTTCTAAGGTTTCTCTCCTCGTTACTGTTTCTGGAGAACTTAACTGTACTCATTCAAGTTACTGTACAGTGCAAACCTTTTACATTCGATCGTTCGTTGTCATACATTCAATTACACGTTACAATTTACCGAGCAGCAGACGTGTTTGGAGACCTCATACAGCGCCTCCGGGACAATAACTCCCCAGAACCAAACCTTTACTCGTTCCACCCACTTCCAGAGAATCAACACACTATATCCTTGTTTATCTACCCTTATACCCTCTCGGGCCAAAGGTGCCTAAAATCGCAATCAAAATCAACTCTTTTTCTAGAAGATCGTCCACAATCAACGCCACTTATATGTTGGATTAATCTTCCTTCCTTTCCGATATTTTGTTTTTCAAAACTACAACTTAAGTGTTGTTTGCCTATATAGGCCTATGTTGATTTATCCGTAGTCTCTATAACTTTAAGTCACCACAATAGTGTTATGCCATTTAATTTGGCTACAGACCAGGCATGTCTAAAACCGTCACAGTTCTATGACGTCCGTATTATATCACTTTAGACTCGTATTATGTTGCGGGGTGAATGTAACAGAATTACATTCAGAGTACAGAACAACGCGGTTGAATTTCACAGTTTGTTCTTCCGTCAATGGTTTCCAAGGCGTGTCAAAAATTTCTTTAGAACTCGTTTGAGGTTTCATCCAGATGAATTTGTCGCGTGTCTAAGGTTTTACGCCTGATTACCGTTTCTGCAGAACTTATCTGTACTCATCCAAGTAACTGAACAGCCCAAGTAACCGAATCCCTTTACTACGTTCGTAGTCATCATACACTCTGTAAAATGTTACCATTTAGGTCGCCTTGAAGTGAAGCATTGACTCTCGACTTGGATTACTAAACTCGTCATCAGTGATCTTAAACGAACATACCTTTCTTCAATCCGTAGGCCTATATACATGTATGTGTTAGGTTCGATGATATTCACCAACTAACAGATGTTTGTGCGGAACTTATACAGCGCCTCCGGGACAATAACTCCTCAGAACCAAACCTTTACTCGTTCCACGCACTTTCAGAGAATCAACACACTATATCCTTCATTATCTCTCGCTCTGTGTTCTTTAAGATAAACATTTTACACCATGCAGCCAAGACTGTAACGCAATTCCTCTTATTTTTGTACATTCCACT
>JAVFBZ010014113.1:0-11872 GCA_032466195.1 Katharina tunicata | reverse complement strand
TCAGAAGGAAGAACAGGAGTTTTTTCAATCGGCATGATTTCAAAATGATCTATGACCGAATGGCCAGGAAGGGAAAAGTGTTCACCTACTGGTGCGGTAATCACCTCTAATCTGATTGAACTCAAATGATTGTTGGCTCTAAGCCTATATATATATAGAACCTGTTACATATGTGCGCCACACCTGGTTCGAAAATACTACATGGACTGTCAGAAATTGGAGTGTATTTGGTAGAGCTGTGCGGACCAACAACGATGTTGAAGGCTGGCACCACATACTTAATGTCCGTGCCGGTCGTTCATGTGTACAGTAACGTTTTATCTGTCGTTGCCACTGTTACACATGGGGGCGGAATTAGTCAACATTCAGGTGCGCCTAGTGTCTGAGAGTAAATTGACGAGAGTACAAAAAGACGGCCAGAGACAAGCAGGGTAAAAAATTTCAACTTTGGGAGAAATTCCAGGATAGGGATATCAATCCAAGCCAGCTTTTTAAAAGGATACCAAGAGTATACGGTCCAGCTCGGGAGTAAATCGGTTCTTGAAACTCTTGTAAATTTAAATGTATTTGTGTAAATATTTGTACATATGATATAAAAATCACAGTTCGGTAATAAACCAGCGATAGAAACTCTTGTATATTTGTATGTATTTGTGTAAATATCTGTATATATAATAGAATATAAATTTGGCATATTATTGAGTATTTTATCTTTGTATGCTCCACCACACAATGGACTACATTAGCACGATATGGTGATGTGTCTGTGTTTCAAGCGGTAAGTCTGAAAAAAGGACAGAACACAGTATTACATAATATACATACGCACTATTTAAGAGTATTATATTTTTGTTTTGTTTAGAAAAGTGTTCAGTTTTAGAAAAGGTGCGAATATGGTGAGAACATTAGTACTAATTGTCTCCTGTTAAGCAAACATATTACATCGACCTCTCGTGAATTCACCAGGATTCTTCAGTCAAGATATTATTAGTGTTATTGCCTACTACGTAATCCATATAAAACGATACAGAACAGCATAGATTAAAAATGTTTTATTTTAATTGCTTTTACTTACCGATATTTACTTGTCCAATACAGTGATTTCCGATTATGTTTGGAACAGACAGTAAGCGCAATTTTGCGTCGACATCGCCCTGTACGATAAAACTGGGGTTTCTAGGCACCCCAGTTTTATTAAGAACACCCGATGAGTTCTAGAATAAGTTAAATGATATTCAGGTTCACAAAGACATTATGAGGCGGGTGTTCGGTCCCGACCCTCACCGCCCTACTACTGAGGCGTTAAAGCGACTGGAACTCAGTTTGAAATGTAATGGTTTAATGAACCAGCAAATCAAGGCTGTGCTATGGGCAAAATATTCAGTCGCAACTTTGCCTCCCGCCTTTTTGGCAAAGTGGAATATTCTCCGCGAAAAAAACACAGAGAACATTTCTAATACAGACCGTTTTACAGAAACTGTACGAAAACACCAGAATCCCCCTGTAATATTGCCAGGTAGATCTTATATATGCATGAAGACTAGACGTAAGCTTAACTATAGACTCCATGTAAGAAGACATGAAATTGACTCACAGGCTGACTTCCGAATTGGCTATGAATTAGGATATGAATCATCGATTACAACAGCATTTCCCTTAAAAAGGACCTTCGTGTAAGTTTAGGGACAGTCTGAATGAGTAACTGGAAAGATGGTGCAGTTGACGATCGAACAGCGGACTTATGTGGTGACAGTGTTTCACCAGACTGGCAGTTTGCAACAGACTCGTGATGCTTTTAGGCAACGTTTTCCGGAACGAGAGCCATCCGCAGCCAAAAACATCTGGGCCAATGTTAAAAAGTATCGTGAGCATGGTACTAACCTCAACCGCAACAAGGGGAATTCTGGAAGGGGGCGCTATAGATAACTATAGATAGGACTTTTGTCGTAGCGGAGCAGACTAGAAATATGTATTATTTGGTTTGATTGATTGATTGGTATTCAGCGGGTTTTCAGCTACGCTGTGGCGTGAATACTCAAATTTTATTATTTACATTTTATCAATTTTTATAGCAAATCACCCAAGGCCATTAACATCAAAAAGAGAAAGAAAATAAACTGAATATGACATACATAAGTGATAACAAGTTTTAAATAGGCATTGAAGATGTCTCAGACTTAAAGATTGTAAATTCGTTCAAATTGTAAAAAATATAGCTGTGTAAGCTATAAATTTATCAATCTTTAAAAATATCAACATAACATTTTTTTTATTTAGTTAAGTTATATTTTGTGTACACACCGATCCTCTTAAGGTAATCGATGCAAAAATTGCCAGCAATGTTGTTTAACAAGTCCTTCATAGAGGTGTAGAACTGTTGCCGAATAGGTGCAAAGTCCACAGAGTCAACCAATATTGGTTTGATGTCGTATAAGCAGTCACCAATTACACACTTTGGTTCCTGTCCTTCTTTGTCTAGGATATGCTTTTTCGTGAGGTGTCTGTGGCCTATACGACATCGCGTTAGAACCGCTTGATCCTTTCGAGACATTCCATGGGAGTAATAATTTTGTGCTACGGTAGGGTGTATGTCGTGAAGTTTGTTACGGACTAAAATGTCCCAAACATCATGCCTAAGTTTAGTTAGGTTTTTGGTTATATTGGGCTTTAGCTCTTTATAGTATACTTTCGATTGAGAAATGGGCTTGTTGAGGGCTTCCCTGTTTACACCTGTGTTTCCAGGGATACCCAAATGACTGGACCTTTATACTGAGTGAGAATATGCAGGATCACTGGGTGCATGACCTTGAAGCTGACAATAGCTAAAGGCACAACAACGAATCACTGCAGATGACGGCATTCTCCAGATGATGTTTGGAAATAAGGTCTAGAGCCAGTGAAATAGCCTTGGCTTCTGCAGAGAAGATGGACGAAGATGAAGGGAGTCGTATGGAGGCCTGTTGCTGCAACCAGATTACTGCAGCTGCCACCCTATCTTTAGTCTTCGATCCATCGGTGTAGATGAAGAAATTGTTCTCGTAACCATCCCTTATCTCACCAAATCTCCGCTGAAAAAGAAGCGGACAAATTTCAGACTTCTTCTGATCACGTAGATCAAAAATAAGCTTAGGTCGTGGAAAAGGCCAAGGCGGAGAAGATGGAAAATTCACAGATGATATATCTTCTAGGAAGATTCCAGCTTTTGCCAGTGCGAAGTGGTCCAATGCGAAGGCCAAAGGGAGAAATCTTCCTAGGTCGTCGATCAAACCAGTTTGCAAATGCTGGATCAAAAACACAGTTGTTGACAGGATTACCAGGGTAAACTTTTAATTTTGTTGCATATTGGAAACCAAGTGGTATAAGGATGGCTCGTTGGCTTCTATACACAGGCTCTCGACAGGTGAAGTTCGAAACGCCTTAAAGCTTTACTATTTACTATCAAATATCAGCCCCAAAAACTTAGTCTGCTAAATTATATTAATGGGTTTTCCATAGAACGTTAGTTCTGGATAGGGATGCAGTTTCCTTTTATTACAGAAGTGCATCCCGACGGTCTTTGATGTTGAAAACCTAGACCCATTTTCTGTAGCCCATTTCTCAATCTTGTTCAGACTTTACTGGTATTGTTTGTCTATATTATTCATATTTTTAGATCTACATACAGAGAGCCCTCAACACCCTGGTTGAGAACTCCAGCTAAGCTATTGATCTTTATACTGAACAAGGTAGGTGAAAGTATACTGCTCTGTGGGACATCCATCTCCTGTTCGTAAGAATCAGAGAGAGTGGGGCCCACTTTTACCTTATAATGTCTTTCCTTTAAAAATTCTGATATAAATATTGGTAGACGACTTCTCAGTCACATATCTGAAAGGTCTTTTAAAAGTCCATGTTTCCATGTGTCATAGGCCTTCTGTAGGTCATAAAAGACAGACACAACATGTTCATTTTGAATAAAACCATTTCTAATAAATGTCTCAAAACGGATCAAATGGTCTAACGTTGACCGACTTTGTCTAAAACCACACTAGGTGTTGGGGAGTCCAGTGCCCAGACAAAACGGTCATTAATTAGCCGCTACATATGGTAAGAGCTGTAGGGTGGTAATTATTAGATCAGAGTGATCTTTACCTGGTTTAGGTACAGGGCCTCCCTCCAGGATGGTGGAAATACCCCCAGAAGTCCAGATGTTATTATATAATTCCAAAAGCAGGTCAAGACATGAAGTTGGAAGATGATTCAGAAACGCATAGTACACAGCATCAGGGTCACATGCAGAGTCGTTGGTCCTATGATTTGTTTGTTTGTTTGATGTTTAACGTCGTTCTCAAGGGTATTTCATTTATATGACGACGGATTCTCCACTTCTTAATCTACTCTACTCGACACGGCGGAAAAGCGGGAGGAAACCTCGAAAAATTCGCCCGGACATTGCCGAAGTCACCTCGTGTGACTCCCTCATATACCTCAGGTCCACTCAAACCCGTGCGGTACATCGAAGGAGGATCTGCAGTCAGACGCGCTTACCACTGAGTCACGGCGCGGGCCCCCTTGGTCCTATGAAGAGACGATTTAGACTCGAGGCTAAAAGGCTGGTTATATCCCTCAAGATGTAAGAAACCAAAATTTTGTTTGCTCACTCCTTTCTTGTCCTTATCCCCTGGAACTCTGGTGAATAGTTTGCAGATGAAGACTTTTCTGTAAAATAATCGGCAAGTTTATTTGCAATGTCCAAAGGAGCGGTTAGCAAGCTAGAGCCTTTCTTCAGATGATGTACTTTATCTTTGTTGTTTTTGCCTTAAAGTTTCTGAATCCTGTTCCAAACCTTACGTACAGGTTTTGAGACGTGATGACAAGACACAACGTCACGCCTTCACGTGCGTCTCTTGAATTTGAACAGGCGCAAGCGTTGGCTCAAATTACCTGATAGAGGATTTATTAAAGCTCAGCCTTTTTTCGATCTTTTATGGCATTTTTGAAATCCTTATTTATAGGGATTTTATACCAGGGCTTACTTCCGGACTTCGGGTTTTTCGAGGTCTTTGGGATGGTTCTGTCAGCAGCAGAGAGTATTATGTTACTAAATGCTTCTATAGGATCGACTGCTGGTAAAACTATATGTTTGTCGAGCAGGTCGTTTCAAATGAGGGCCAATGCCCTCTGTCAAATTTCCAACTTAGTATTCTCTTTAACGAATTGGAAGAGAGATGCTCAAGGATAATTTGAAAATGATCACCGCCACAGAGGTCATTCCCTATCTGTGACAATCACATCAATTGCAGAGTAGGACCCATTACCCCGATGTAAATATTTGACAAAACCATCATTATATAGACATAAGTCTTCCTGTGACAAAAGTCTCTAAAACTTCGCCCTTGTTGTTGAGGATTGCTGGCACACGGAGATATAGATATATTATTCTTTTTCCCTTCAATTATTGACAGACTACAGTAAAGCTCATGCTTACAAGATATAAGCCGAGTGCTTTCTGTGTACCTTTCTCAAATAAATAATGTTGCCCAAAAAAATCAATAGTATTATGTACTAGTTTAAGGCTCATTTTTAGTTCTCTTGTTTTTGATGGTCAACCCTGGAAAATCTATTTTTGACAACTGTCATCGCTTACGCATCATTGAAGATTACACCAGCCATAACGAACAGAGTGGTGTTGTCTATGTATCGACAATGAAAAAGAAATTAACCGTGATTCTCAGGAGTATCTTTTAAACTCATTAGACGTTTTTAACTTTGGGCTAAACCGGAAATTAGATTAAGCTCCTGAATTTATTTCTTCTTATTGTTATTATTTCAATTTTCTATGTACGTGGTAGCATTTGTTTTTAACTCTGGACCATGTGACAGACTAGGCAAATCTCTTGGCATACCATTGAAAATAGTTCGTAGCACAGACTATGTTGTTATATTAATTTTGTTTTTAGAAAACAAATTCTGTTAGAAAGTCATCACATTCTCAAGGTATAATTCTCCATCTGTCACAACATTCCCCGGTCAGCAAAGGCTATGATTAAACAAACAAGTAATATTTAGTAAAGTGTTGCCTTTATGTCGTTAAGTTGGAGGATTGTGAAGAAGTAAACAAATTATTTTATCGCCATACGCAGTTGCCAAATGGCAATAGCTAAATCGGAAGATCCTCAACAAAATGAAATCAAATCTTTTTATATCAACCCTTCTCATCACCAGGGAATTTGCATAAACTCTATCCAGAAGTAATGAAAAGTAACAAAAAACAAATTCGTGTCGTGTTACATTAAGACTAAGGTTTTTTATCTACAATTTCGAAGACATTACCTGGTAGTGTCATGCGGGCTTACACCAAGACAGGGTTTCTTCAGACTTTCACGTTCAATTTAATAAATCACCAGCGTCAACAATTATGAAACTCTTCAATATATACACTTTATGTTAGCCAAGCAATATCATTGACAACAAGTCCCCATTTGTGACACCATATCTGCAAACACTTTCATAATTATTTACAATTGTATAAATATTTTTCAAACGAATAATACATATATATTAAGACGCTTCTGATGTATAAAAGATTTGATCTCATATATACTTTGTATATCTTATTAGGATTGCATGTAATTGCAATCGTCCTTAGAAAATTGTTCGATCAAATGTTTTATTTATTTCCCAGCTGTGGTACGCTCAAACTGTTATTATCAATGGTCCAGTTCACATGTATGTATTCATTTGATTATAACATTTGTACATATTAACTGCAAATTATATAACTAAAACTGTTATCCAAATATTAACTATAGAATAGAATTCACAGCGCTCGGGCTCTGTTTGCCGAGACTGTCTTCGCCGAATGATCTTGCGTGAACAAAGCTTATTGCTAGCGGCAGAATAAATATTTTCTTATAGTAATGAGTCAATACCACAATCGTACCACAGAAACGACAATAAGAATTACATTTTTATTTTTCATGTTAAATAATTTACATGCATTTTGACATACCTTTGACAAGTACAAACGTGAAAAATGTACTGAAATTACTAACTGTGTATATGCAGAAAGATATTCATTATGTTAAGCCTCAAGATGCTTTTCAACAAAACTGCATTCTGCAGCCTTGTCCCAAACAAAAAATATTATAACAAGTCCGCACTGCTGTGCGCATTTATGAACTGGCTTTTTAAGAAAACCATAGTAAAATAGAAAACTCCGGCTCCGTTATGACTTGCGTATTACTATGAAGTATATACTGCCCAATTTCCAAAACAATCAGCGAATACAAATCCTGTGGATATACATAAGTCAAAACGAAACAGCCGTTAGAAAGTCTTTATTTTTATAACCCTGGGCAAAATATTAAGAAATGATATATAAATATATATATATATATATGATAAAAAATGAAATATAATTATAAGTTCACCCTGTTTACTTGTTGAATTACGGACACGGAAAGAGCCAAACGATGTTCCGACATAGTTCTCAGTCTTCGCAACCATGCAAAACTTGGCTTACCAAGTCAATCTCTACCAACCAGAATTGTCGTTCGTGCCTCTCTCCTTCAATGTGTGTAAACCACTGCCGCTTTGACAATAATCGTGTAAAACGTATGTTCATGGTTAAGTAAAATAACATGTTTCAAATGTGTTTAATCCTTTGTGCATTTCTCGTAAAATCGTTTAAATTTTCAGAACAATCCTAACATTATTGACAGAGAAATAGTCCACATGTGGCTGCAGGCACAAATGTTAAGGTGCTGAGGCATTTGTTAATAATACATGCGTCAACACCTTGATAGTTGTGCTGTGTGAATGTATAAACAAATAAGAATCATGTGGCTGCAGGCTTTGAAGCATGTATTATTAAAATATGCCTCAAAGCTTTGATATTTGTGCTGTGTGCATTTATAAACTCGCTTTTTAAGAAATCCATGGTAAAATTGAAAATTCCGGCTTCTTTGTGACTTGCGTAGTTCTATCAGGTATATATTGCCCAAATTTCAGAACAATCCTAACATTATTGACAGAGAAATAGTCTATTTAGTTAGTGTTACATCATCAACAACAAAAGAGAGTGAGTACGAATTAGACCCCGTTCACCACGGGGTAAAAATGCATGTCAACGTCAATAGGGGTATTTCCATCGTATGTTGAAAGAGTAAGTAAGTGTAGCTTTTAGAAATATCAAGTAAATGTGGAACAAAGCAATCATAGCAATGACCATTTTGGTAGGGTGGAAAAATGCCCCAAAAGTGCTGGGGTTTTCTGAATTTATTTATTTATCCATGAAATTATTTTTGGTTAATGTTACGGTGTTGAAGCGTAGCCTGTTATTGACAATGTGTTTATACCCCTACATTCTGTACATATTTGGATGTCGAGTTTATATATACTCAATACTGAAATTGCCAGATGTTTTCGCGCAACAAAAGCGAACACACGTTATGTAGAAACAAGGATGTTTTTTACAGTTTTATAAACATTTTGTGCTCTGGGTGTTGTGTTTCGGTAAGTGTGAAATATAAATGTAACATTAAGCATCAACCTCTACGCCATACAACGTGTGAACTTGATCTGAAGTTACTCAAGTGAATTTTTTTCATACGTGAAATAACCTTGACTGTGTTAAACACTAATCAAAGCAGTTATCAATTTTAGACACGGGTTCTGCAAATGACAATACACCTGTAATAACAATCAAAGAAAAAACCTTTGTGCAATTTGAGAACTGGCACTTCTTTCACAACATATAACATTGCACCCATCATAATACCCAGGGTCGTATTCTGCGTCGACAAAAAAAACTTTGACATTGTTCCCCGTGAGTATCTTGTTAAACTAAGTAAGAAGTTTTAAACATAGGCCAAACTTTGGGAAATGGATTAAGCCCCGATATTTAGGATCCAAAAGCTCTGTACTTTTGTTTATTTCGAAATAGTTGAATTTAGGTCGTTTAGTTTATCAGAGATGTCCTCTAAGCCCCATGTAGTGTGTTCTCTCACTAGAACCTCTACTTAGTAAAATACTTGATGTAAAAACCCTGTTAAGTATACAGCGGTGCAGATTATATAACCTTATCGTATTGTCAATGTTGAGAATGCGTTAAATCTATGTAAACTGTTCGACCTGGTATCTGGGTCAAATGTAAATCTGCTTAAAACAAAAGGTAACTTGTTTGGCAGGTTTTCGTGTTTTGTTGATAAGCCGCTATGGCAGACAGTTCATTTGCATAGACTCGAGCTCAATCATACGATCGAAACAAAAAGGTCTCCTGTGCACCACAAAAGAGGGGCAAAAACTTGCTTCTACTTATGAAAAGTTAAACTTACCCGTAGTAAGTGTGGTTCAGAACAAACATGGTGGCTATCTTGGTATATGTACATTGCAATAAAGGTTTTTAACTTATTAATCAGATCAAAGTGAATAATTCGAAAAGCTATTGTACTGTAGAAAACATTTACTACATAGTAAGGGTGGCACAAGTTGGAATATGAATATAAAAAATTGTTCAAAACAGAAAAAAATGTGTGGAGAAGTCAAAACCGTATGTAAACACCGAATTAATCTAATCAAATTTTGATAATTCGTTGAGTACTTATACTGAAGAATAGACGTAATGCAGATCAAGGTGACACAATTTCTGAAATGGCCATACAATTGTTAAATACAGAAAAGTCATAATCGCGTTAGAGGTTTTGAGGGAGCAAACCCTTATGAAGAGACGAAGCTAACCAAACTAAAGTTCATAATTCGTAAGGAACTACGGCAAAACCATATTAACATCGCTAATAAAATTAATCAAGGTTGATTACTTTTAAAGTTATTATTCTGTAAATTAGAGTTAACGCAGAGCTACGATGGCAACATTTGAAATATGGCTAGTCCAATGGGCGAAAGAAACCACCCTAAACGACTCTGATAACAACCAAGACATCCCAGGACATTTACGCGACACAAAACATCACGTTACAACAAATCGGCTAGGGGGTTTTGCTTAGCTCAGAAAGCAGCAGAGCACAGGAATCCCCATCTTCGCTAACAAAGGGTTTTATATCGCGCTTCTCTACATAACAACCCTTGGCAGGCCGAACATCTGAAACGGAATTCACAGTGGCGCCATGTGCTGAATGAAGTGATCAAAGCTCTAGTTAAAATGCTAATTTACATTCAACCAACCAGAATGCGCTTACAACTTTCAAGAAGTCAATATGGCATCACCCAAACTACTCGATTCGATCACGTACAATTTGTGAGATATTCAGTATTCGAAAGATGACAGTAAACGAACACGTAACCCGTAACGCTCCGATAACATTTACCGTATCGCACTTTAAAAAAAAAAACATTCAAACGAGACAGTCCTGCAATTTTCATTATTGACAATCGCCTCATTTACGACTATAGAATTTCCACTCTGATTGGTGCCTACAAATACAGAGGCAGCTAATCAATTGCGTGACTGTATATTCTGTTTTATACGCTATATCCGCCAAGGGTTGTAATGCAGAGTAGAGTACTTCGGAATAAAACTATTGGCGAGGAAGCCCACACTAACCGCATGTAGCTACCCAATATAAAAGTTTATGTAAGAATCATTTAATCCGCAATCCGCAAGGTGGGTAATGTTGCCATTTATTTAATTAGTTCTTTCAAATATTCAGTATACTTAATGTATAACAAGAAAGAGACGTGTGCGTGCCCGTGTGCATCAGCTTGTGTGTGAGGTGGAGGGGGTCTAAAGGAGTACAGGGGAGACGATGTATGGTGGAAAATCGTGAATAATCCTCGTAGCAATCCTTTTAGCCTCTGCTAACTTCCCTTGCATACATGTATGTGGCCAAAAAACACAATTAGTTTTTCATAAGCCGTAATGTTAACTTTTGGTTCAATAGCTCCTGCGTAAACTTTCGCTAGTGGAAAACATCTGGCACATGCCGTAATCAGTCCTTGTCAAGTACACGTTCAACAGCTGGACAGGTCATGCTGGTTAGAATTTTTGAACTAGCCGCCCAGGTAGATGATAGGGGCACAACAGTCCAGCTTCAGAATGTAAACAACAGCCGAATCACACCTCGCTCAACAGTCTTCATACACCAAATGGGACCTGTTACGGCTTAAAAATCACATTGACAACAAACCTCCACCCAAATGCTCCATATCAATACCCCAAAATCCACCAAAAAATCAGTTTGACCGAGGAGAAAGAAAAAATTCACTTTTTATTTAAATTTTTTTCACATAGACAATTGGGAAGTTGTAACAGTTTTCTTATTCCATGTAGGTCGACCAGTGCCATAAGATGCAGTAGACTTACCGTGACAGCAGTTCAGTGAGCAGCCAACTGAGCCAAGACATGGTAATATCTACAGACGGTCTCATCTGTCCATAATAATACCACTCCCAATCATTTTTTACACATTCTTTGTGAAAAAACACGTACAAAATTGGTAAGTCCTCAAGGAACAAAGAAAGTACATTCATGGCAGTGTTCGCAAAGAACGCCTACTGCAAAAATTAAATGTAAACAGGCCAAGCTAGGAATAGACATTCAATCTGCAACTTAAGCTCTAATAATCCAATACCTCCCAAAATTTCCTGTTTTCTTTTAATTCTTTGGTAATTCTTTGTCGCTTCTTTTAAGTCTTTCAAATTTGCCTGTGTATTGGTAAACTGACTCAACCGGATACGGCCTAAAAATATATATATATACAGAGTATTTCTTGTTTATAGGTTTACTCCTAAGAGAGACGGATTGCATACAGTTTATACAGCGGAAGTGTTCAGCCATACTAAATCTGACAAACTCAATATAGCAGTCAGTGCTGAAACAAAGCCTGTCAAGAACTGTCCGTGTGCAAACCAAGATGCCAATTGATTACCTTTC
>JAVFBZ010014102.1:0-11873 GCA_032466195.1 Katharina tunicata | reverse complement strand
TCTACACGTCCTTGAATACCATCAAATTTACATTGATATTTGGGTTTTGCGTTTCTTTTTTTGAAGAGTGTATATATTAAAAAAAAACATATGCATAGCTACCAACTTGGGTGTGAGTAAAGTTCACCTGTAAAAGCATGCTTTTAAAAAAAAAGCTGCAATGTACATGTTCACTCAAACCTATCCAAGCTGTTTTAACTAAGAATAACTGAAAAATAAAATTATTTAATTAACCTTTACACTGGATAAGTCAACAAATGTGAAATTTCTGAGTAAAGATTTAAAGAATAGGTACTTAGTTATATAACCCAGTCTTTATACAGTATCTATGTACAGGTTGACGCGAACAAGTCACATGACCACTTGGAACACAATAGAAAGCTTATAACAATAGGTGAGGGATGTAATTCATCTGATACTATTGTTCTATAACAGCCCATGGTAAATAGCTGGCAATTCCAAGCCCTCGTCCCTATAGCAGTGATTTCCACCTAGCCAAAAATGAAAATAAAGCAGGGCATCACGGTGCTATCCAAATTAAAATTACTTGGGATATTGGTGAGGTAATATTTATTTATTTGTGATGGTCTGTGTGGATATCACCGTAATGCTTTGCCTTATTTTCGTTTTTGGCTGTGTGGACATAACCTATATACCAAGTAATTTTTATTAAATTATTTATTTAAAACAGGCTGTGTGGATATCACCATAATGCCTTGCTTTATTCTCAGTTTTGGCTGTGTGGAAAGCACCAATGTCCTGTATTTTCTATTTATTTATTTATGATGGGCTGTGTGGATATCACTGTAATGCCTTGCTTAATTTTCATTATTGGCTGTGTGGAAAGCACTGATATGCCATGTATTTTTTATTTATTTATGACGAGCTGTGTTGATATCACCGATATGCCAAGTATTTTTTATTTATTTATGATGGTCTGTGTGGATATCGCCGTAATGCTTTGCTTTATTTTCATTATTGGCTGTGTGGAAAGGACCGATATACCATGTATTTTTTATTTATTTTTTGATGGGTTGTGTGGATATCACCGTAATGCCATGGTTTATTTTCATTTTGGCTGTGTGGACATCACCGATAAGCTATGTATTTTTTATTTATTTATGGCGAGCTGTGTTGATATCACCGATATGCCAAGTAATTTTTTATTTTTTTATGAAGGGCTGTGTGGATATCACCGTAATGCCTTGCTTTATGCTCAGTTTTGGCTGTGTGGAAACCACCGATGTCATGTATTTTTTATTTATTTGTACTTATTTTTATTTATTTTTTTATGATGGGCTAAGATCAGGGGAAGCTACAGTCTCTGTCTCTGATTGTTTTGTTTGAAAGCAGTTTTATGCTGTACTTAATTAAAGTTATTTCAACTAATGACAGTGTGCTAGCCCAAAGGGTAACCACCCTTGATTTTACACTGCACAAACCTTCAGTGGTGGATAAAGTATGGTCTTTCAAAACATGTTTATTTGTCGTCCCATTCTTCAACGTCCAACATTTGCCAGTTAATTCATATTGGCGGGTGATTCCACAATCTAAATTGTTCTCAAAGGAACAGTTGTAGGGCTTGTACACTGAAAATGACATTTTACTGACTTAGTATTTTTAACAAAAATGTTTGTTAGTATTCATCAAAGTTTCTGAATCCTTTGCTCTATTAATTATTGTATTAAACTAATACTTAATATTTGGAAAATATTTTCCATCTTGAAATAACCATGTACTTAATTATTTGCATTAAACTATTAAACACAAATTTTTTGCAAATATTTTCCCATCTTTGAATTCGTCTGTGGTGAAAATCATTTATGTAAAAAAATTGATTGAACAACCATATCACCAAATGTCAGATACAACCATATTTTATACTCATACTGGGAGTGATACACTTTTTAATAGCTCAGAGCGCAGCAGGGCACAGGTAGCTCCTGACTGCTTACAAGGCATCTCCAGAGCAAATATTTTCTTTTTGACTGATAGCACATGCTAACAAAACAGATTGATTGATTGTCGTTTAACACCATGCTCAAGGGTATTTCACTTATATGACACTGGTGTATTCCAAAAGTAGGCAGCTACAATAAAAAATGTAATGCCAGTGCAACTATTAGCTCTGTTGGAAGGATACATGTTCTTCCAGTACTGAGCATGACAGCATGCATATAAATGTAAGCTTGAAACACACTAACATAAATCAGAGGGCCACGGACAATAGAGAGGAACTTAATAAAGTAGAAGTACCAAGATAATATAGAAAATTTGGCGGTCGTTCGAAAACGCCAAGAAAATAGACACTCTGCAATCACTGAACTGCCACTTTCGCCAAGACTTCCGCTATATTTCCTGTTTGAAAACTGCGCAATTTCTTCAGTCAAAGGTCGCGTCACCCAAATAAGGAGAATAACTGTCGGAACTCTTGTCGATGCGCGTGCAGTGTGTATTTTCTTGGCGTTTTGAACGACCGCCAACTTTTGGCGATAACTTCAGAATCAATAGTTATTTCAGCAAAATGACAACGGATTTAAAAAGAGGAGCCCTAAATCACCCCAGGTGCGTAGTAACATTGGTACAAGTTGTTTTATTTATCGATTTCTGGAAAGTGTCCGTAAATTTGCCGAAAGCGTCTTTGTTTATCTTCTCCTCTTATACATACAGTAGAGGGCTAGTCCAGCCTAGTGTAATGATTATCAGCGATTATTCACTAGATACAAGCGTCTGTGATACCATCGACAAACACACACGTCAGGTACCTTGATCTATAAATACATACGACCAATTGCCACATTACAAGTTTTTTTAATTAAATACTATTGGTCTGCTCGGACAGATTGACCGACCACAGCAAGTTTTGCTCAGACAAAAAAATGGTCGGAAATTGTCCGATGTCCGACCGTTATTTCCCGCTCTCGGCTGACGTGTTACCGTTGAAAATAAAACTATTTGACTAGAAGTCAAAGACATACTTATTTTCTCACGATGTGACAACCAACTGGCGATAAGTACAGACCAAAACGATTGTGGCGTATCTAAACCTTGTTGGGATTGTCACTTGGTATACCTGGCTTGTCGTGGCCATGCCTTATGTACGACCCAGATCAGATGCCAGGAATATCTGTCTTAGTCGGTTGACGAGGTGTCATGTGTTGTGGGCTATGCCGGCCGCCCTGCTACTCTGGGTCATAATGACGTCCGTCCATACCAGTATAGTGAGGCCATGTATCGGCCTGAAATTGCAGAGAACTAGCTCTATAACTGTTTCTTGGTCTGGCATTTTAGGGAATGAGAAATCGTGTACCGATGTTTCTGTGTTTGCTACAGTTTTTAGGTCATTGTTGGTGAGTGATATCAGAGGCCGTATGTCTAGACCTTGACATGTTCCGGTTATGAGTTTCGTTGACGCGGTTGCAGAGTTTCCTGTGCCTGTTAGATCAAGACGACAGCTGTTTCCTGCATTTCAGGTTCCGCTTCCAGTAGCCAGTCTTTGTGGGCACTTTCGCTTCCGGTTTCTATTTAGTCGTCTGCAGTTCTGGTGCCAGGGGTAACGCAACATGTGGACTTCCCTGTGTCGTCGCCTGCTGTGTTAGGTAGACAGAAAGAGAATCAACCTCTGTTTGACTAAGGTGTTCCGGTTTCAGCTGCTCAACCTGTGATTTCCAGTCAGCTGTTTGTTTTGTTTTTCGACTTCCGGAGAGGGTACTAGCGGACATCCCTTTCCGTCTCCTGTGGAGCTAGGTGGTCAGGAGGTTCAGTTTCCTTGTGATTTCACTAGATGCCGGTGTCGTCGTTCAGTGTTCCCTCAACTTCCTGCCTTGTATGGTTTTGGTTCGAACCAGTTTCCGGTTCCGGCTGATGGCACTTCCGGTCAGCAACATATTGGACCTTTCGTTTTGGCGATGACGTCCCGTGGGGTTCCAATCGCTTTCTGCTGGCCTCTCCCGCAGCGTTAGGCCCTCGGTTTCCGGTTGTTCCTTCCAGTTTGTTCGGTTCAGGGTGTTCCTGTTGGTTTCGGTAGGGTACCTGTTCAAGTGTCTTCATCCATTTCCGGTTTAGATTCCGGTACTGTTATCAAGCCTGTTCCGATGTGAATGTTTTGTCCCAGTTGCAGCATTTGTCATCAGTAGTTAATTCAATAGCTGAATTTGTTCGATTTTTTGTTCCTGCAGCTAGTCTCTCTCAATAACCAGGTATCGCCCTATGTTCCCGTGTCGGGTTTTCGGTCTCACCCTGTCGTGCCTACGGACTTGTGGGTGGTTAGCCTTTCTCTTCAGCCAAGGAGGTAGAGAGGCAGTATAATGACTTGTTGGCTCAATTGTATCGTTTATTTGCGACATGACACCGTCCCCTGAGATTAGATCTAGGCGTTTATCTATGATGGCCGATTGATGCGGGAGGAGCGTCACCATTCCTCTCTTCCACTTTCGGATGCAGTTTATAGACTTGTGAAGAGTGTGCATTTGGCACTGAGGGAGCATCAGGGTACAGGAGGCTCTCAGAGGACATCAGGGTACAGGAGGCTCTCACCCAGAGAGTATCAGGGTATAGGAAGCTCTCACCCAACCACCCACACTGAAAACATCCCATGTATAATCACTCCAGTATTTTTAAAAAAGACAAACTTGTTAAGTGATCCAAATCTTTTATTTAAAACAAAATATATGTTGATTGAAGTTGTTTTTATTTACATCCCATATATTAAACAGTGAACTGGACAGCTCACTAACAATCATAATACAGAGCAACAGGAAACACTCTTTTTCTCCAGCAAGCCAGTCTTTTTTGATTATTTATTTGATAGACATAATTGAAGTAATAGGGTTTATAATTATTCTTCATGTAAGCAGACATGAAATGTGTGAGCTACCACTAAACCTACAATAATTATAATAATAACTAAATTATACCGCTACTGGCTTGAGAAGCAAATTCTGAAAATAGCAACAGAATTCATAAAACAAAAGAAATATCCCTTGATCATCAGTGGTGACACTAACAATGGCCACTCGGGAGGTCAAAACGGCCAAACATGTTACCTTCATGTCGTCCCAAAACTCAGATTAAATGATTGAGGTTTTACGGTGTACTTAAGATTATTTCACTTATATGACGGTGTGCCAGCCAAATGGGCCAAGGAAACCACCCAATGAGCAGCTGGCAACATAGAGGACACTACAATGCATTTACAGGACACCACAACAAATCAGCTTCATGATGCCCCTTAGCCCAGAGAACACCAGGGACAGGAAACTCTCAACAATCATCAACTGTGATATCTGTGTTTTAACAACATCATTAAGAAGAGTTCACTTCAAGTCATTTTACTGCCAGTGCTACACCTTCCTATGTGTTAATATGTTGGAATAACAGATTCAGAACAAATACTACCGTAAATCCTCAACAAATTCCACCAACTTATACAAACTACATGTTATGCAAAGGCTAAGATGTGTAAAAATACAATCTTGAGATTTTTCTGAAGTTCAGACATGAAACTACTGGAAAAGGCAGTTCAGACATGAAACTACTGGAAAAGGCAAGTTTCAGTTCCAAACTCAAATTCAATAAATTGCTTTAAAATTATGTCCTTGAGGTCGAATTTGTTGAGGATTTAGGGTAGCTCTACATAAATGCATTTTACAGGCCCAGGCCATTCCACCAATCGAAACTGTTAATTAAACAAGCTCATTAACCTTCTATTTCATAGGCTTTTTGTGAATTTATCACCTGAGTGTTATCTGTAAATAAAACACTACCAATGCCATTTTGTTAACAACATGAAATTAAATTAACTGGTATATTGATACATATATTTTGTATAAATGTAGAGAAAGAAAATTTTGCTTGCCTCCACCGGGATACATATATATGTACATAAAAACCACACCCAACAAGACACAAGACAAACACCAAGAAGAAAAATAGGATACAAGACCTAACACACAAATTAGTGTTCTGAAGCCAGAAAGCAACCCAGCACTCTCAGCAATACAAACACACACTCAAAACCTCCCTGGCAGAGAATAAATGTGCTGTAATAAGCTGGTTTTACAAGCACAATACACAAAAGAAAACATACTTGAACTAATTATATGGAATGCTATAAAGGGAACTACATATATCTTTGTGTTCCTCAGGCAAATTCACAGACCTATAGACAGCGAAAGCTTGTCTCCTGTTATAATAAATAGCTTAGTCTACTAAGTGCTACTTTAACATTTTTATCAGTTTACTATTACAGTAAAACTAATGTCGACCAATACATCGCAAGACAAGGGAAACATTTTCGGCTTATACAAGTGTTTTTTACAACGTAAATAAAGACAAGATGTCTGTAAAATCATGTGTCGATTTGGCAAGTTTTACTGTATCTACAAAGTTTTACTGTATCTACAAAGTAATACGTATGTATCTCACTACTTTTAGTCATTTTCTAAGTCTTTCCTTATACATAAAACTATTAACATACTAGAAATAACTATACCAGCTAAATATGTTAAAAAATTCAATATTGCTTAAAATACATAGCTGAAAAGTAAGAAATTAATTGATTAAAAATATTAAAATTACCAAATGTATTAATTAATAAACATTTTTTTTATTATTAAAAAACTTGAAATTCTTTTCATATTCAACATGCCTCAAACTTGAAGGTGTTCATACGACAACTTACTCAGATGTTAACTTTGTGTGATAGGCCTCATTAATGTCAAACTTGAAGGTGTTCATACGACAACTTACTCAGATGTTAACTTTGTGTGATAGGCGTCATTAATGTCAAACTTAATTTTATTCCACTTACATGGCACACAATTGGGAAATTTTCTCGTGGCTCATATCATATTTAGAAAAACTTTTGTTACATTATTTAAGTAACAGTGGCGGTTTTACAGATTTTATAAAAATTACATTATATATAAATACTTCTGCTGAAAACACACAGACAAGAAGATACAAGAAATAGAGATTGCTTGGTAGGAGTAGCTAACAATTCCTGTTTGTTGTTTACAAAACATTATCAGATCAAACAGACTTGCAAATATCTGGTTTTAAGGGTAGCTAATAGGAAAATATCAAGAAAACATGCACCACTAGAAAAAGAAAATAGAGAAAAACGGAACCACTGGCTGTCGTATCATTCCATCTTGATTCTTACAATAACTATGTATTTTCACATATTATCTAAGCTTTTCTTAGTCGGCGAAACAGGCCTTTGGTTCTCATTTTTTTTTACTTCAACAGAACACTGACAATTTAAACCTGTTATTATTTTTGTATACATGTAGAGAAAGAACATTTTGCTTGATTCAACTGGGATTCGAACTCGGGCCTCTGGCAAGCAGGGCCAGTGCTTAAACCAACTGATCTACAGAGGCTTACAGTAGAATGAATTTTTATTTATCCAGATAAAGGCTGCACTGAAAATCCTTATTATACGTCATCACAGCATAATATCACAACCAACCACCTCCTCAAAGCCGACACACAAAATACAACAACAACAAAATACATTAATCATAAACAAATATTTAAAGAAAAACAACAACACATTTTTATATACAGCTGCCCCAATGATAAACATCAACCAAAACAGAGAAATGATAATTTCCTCTCGTTTTTTTTTTTTTACAATGTTCAGATCTGCCAAAAAGAATAAACAAGTATTTTTCCTAAATTTTTGTATAGGATGCCTCAAAATTAAAAAACAATATGTTCACAATATTCAGATTTGTGAAAAACAGAAGATCTTTCATGTAATAAATTTCTAGAGATTGCGTAAACTTCAAAATTTTAACAATGTTCAGATCTTTCATAAAAAGACATAAATTTTGAGTTTGACCATTTTAAAAGATCTATCAAGCGTAGAAACTGTGAATTAAATGTTGAGATAAAAAATAAGCCCACAACTGTTTTGTTTTTTTAAATCAGATCGACCATGAAACCAAATTGAAAAAAAAAACCCACGTCCAAGAATAGTTCAAGGCACATCTACTTGATGAAATATTTGATATGTAAAGTATATTTTTTTGTTGTACAACAAAGGAATGCATTTTAACATCGATATAACAAAATAAGCTGTAATTGATGTCATAGATAAACCATTATTTTGGAATAAATATCAATTTTAAAAAAGAAAGTAAACAGTTGCAATCATATTCAAAATTATTCTACACTTGAAACATTTACATAATGATTAAACATGATACATTTAATTGAAATAACTTACCCACAAGCGACAATCTATTGACAGAAAGCAAATTCAAGTAATCTTTGTTCAAGTATCAAACGAAATTAAAAAAAAAATAACACCAAGAAGAACTGAATTAATTACACAAAAGATTTAAGCAGGAATTTTATCATGTTTGGAAAATGGAAATTGTATCAAAATACCAACATTTCAAAATAAATTGTTAATTTTTCTTTACATTTAAATAATTAACTATCAATAAAATGTGTACTCTATTAAAAAAATTGTCTACCCCATTTGCAACCCTCTGTAATTGAAACCCACCCATAAGGAGCCTCATGATTTAGTTCAAACATGTTTTATTCACAATCTGATCACGCCTGATCTCCTATGTATGACGAGGACAAGTAAGATCTCTGAGACATTTTGAAAATGACCCACTTAAGCTGATTATGTCAGATAATGTACATGATACGTCTCATACGTTTTCTACAGAGTTCCCTCGTTTGAATAATTGTCTTGTATACCGGTCACATTTTTGGACATAATTCGCAGTCAAGATTGTATACACTCTATAGGTCTATCTTTGAACCCCAAATCAGGCGGAAAACATGTCCTCACAAGGCATCAGAGATCTGTCTTGTTTTTGTCACACATGGCAGATCTCCGGAGATCAGATTGGTTTGATTCACTGTCACATCTATCCTGAACGACCAATCAAAGTGAAGAACTGTTAACATACACTTTGAAAGATCAATTTAGCATATATTTTACAAACATTTTAGACATATCTATACTATCTATCTTCCCTTCAAATAGGACATTACACTTGTCATTCAGAGATAAGACATATAAGAAAAATTGTAAATCAAAATTTTCAAAATCAAGAGTTTGACAGGTGAGTTTGCCAGGAATTTTGACGAATCTTTACCATTGATCTGCAGCTGTATAGTCTGGTGGTCACATGACCATATTGTCGTCGTCATTGTTAAGCAGAAGTTCGTGATTGGAGTATCTGGCTCGGGACCGTCTCCATCTTACAACGATGAGTGCAACAACAACGATGAGTAAAATCCCAAAAACTCCTCCGACAACAGAAATGGCTAACACCGTACTGTCTGGAATTGACAAATTTACAGATAACATATTATAATTTAGTTATTTATTGTTTAAATCATCATACTAAATGGTATTTCACTGTTACGACAACGATTCCTTTCCTGTCTTTGATAAAGATGACGCTGGCAACACAGAAACCACGACACATTTGCAGTACGAAAAACAGGGCACCACAACAAATCAGCTTCCTGACACCAGGGCACAGGAGGCTGGGTTAGGAGGGAAAGTTCCATAGGTATAAATTGTTAATCTGCTAGTTTATTATTACCAAAAAAAAGAGACCATTTGTATGGTTATTCCCCTTGGTCATGGAACTCTCTGGTTCAGAGAGGTTTGTTTGTTTGTTTCTTTGATTGGTGTTTAACGTCGTACTCAAAGGTATTTCATTTATATGACGACAAATTATCCACTTCTTAATCTACCCTACTCGATACGGCGGAAACCCGGGAGGAAACCTCGTAAAAAACGCCCCCGCGATTGCCGAAGTCACCTCGTGTGACTCCCTCATATACCTCAGGTCCACTGGGAGACTTGAACCGGTGTGGTACATCGAAGGAGGATCTGCAGTCAGATGCGCAAACAACTGAGCCACGGTGCGGGCCCGGTTCAGAGAGGTGACCTGGTGTCTGTGGTGTGGTTGTTGTATTATGTTGGATAGTGTGTGAATAAAGTGTGTTCACTATCAAGAAGGTTTTCTTGTCTCTTTGAGGGATTAACAAGTGGTAGCAGAGTGTGGACTTTTTTTTGGTGTTTAGGACATTAAAGAAGTGTGTGTTCTTCAATTTGAAAGGATTAATATGTTGTTTGTAGGAAAATGGCGACCAGAATTAATCACCCAAGTTTTCATAAAGGAAAATCTTATAAACTTTACAAGCAAGAGCTGTTAGCCTGGAATGAAATTACAGATTTAGAGAAAGCTAAGAGGAGTTGCTATCGCTCTTACTTTACCAGAGGATGATGAAAGCAAAATAAGAGAAAAGGTATTTGACCAAATTCACCTTGAAGACTTAAAAAGAGATAGTGGGTTTAATACTTTAGTTGAATTTCTGGACAAACATTTGGCCAAAGATGATCTTGCAGATAGTTTAGAGAAATTTGAGGAATTTGAAGATTTCATTAGAAATGAAGGCCACTCCATTATGGAGTACATAGCAGAATTTGATAGCAGATACCGAAAGATTGAAAAGAAAAACAAAAAACTTCCATCTGAAATTCTTGCTTTTAAGCTTCTGAGGAAAGCTAACATCACAAAGGAAGAGAAAATGCTGGTCTTGACAGAAAAGAATTATGAGAACAGAGACACTCTCTATGAGGAGGCAAAGTGCTTACTTAAAAAGTTTAAAGGTGAAGGTGGACATGGAAAGACTGAAAACGTCAGTATAAAACTGGAACCAGCTTTTCTTGCAGAAAATGAAGAAGCTTTATGGGCTGCAGGTTATGTTAGAAGAGGTTATAGTTTCAACAGAAGGAGGGGTGGACGTCAGAGCTGGGGTAATGTTCCAGGTGCTGGATTTTCTTCTTCACAACGAGGTGTGAAAAACATAAATCCAACTGAAGCAGATGGTAAAATTCTTATCTGTATATCGTGTGGCTCTTACAGGCATCTGGTTGCAAAATGTCCTGATAGTTGGGAAAACATGTCAAAAGTGAATATAACAGAACAAGTAGGGCATGCAGTCTTGTTAACTGGATATCATAAAGAAGAAATTCTTCAACTAGGCACAGATGCTCATAACTGTGCTGTTTTAGATAGTGCATGTAGTCGCACAGTGTGTGGTAAGACATGGCTGAACAGTTATCTGGATTCGCTAAATGAGGAGGACAGGTGTAAGGTTAAATGTTTAAAAGGACAGAAGGTTTTCAAATTTGGGGGAGGTACAAGATTGAAATATGATGGTGAATTTGACCTGCCTGTGAGCATCGTGGGAAAACAAGTTTGTTTAAAAACCACTGTTGTTGACTCGGACATACCATTGCTTCTTTCAAGATCAGCCATGAAAAAAGCTGGCGTGAAAATAAACTTGGAGGATGACACTACAATAATAATGGGTGAAGAAGTGACATTAAACCTCATGTCTTGTGGACATTATTGCATTCCTATAGACAAAACAGAGATTGTGAATGTCGAGGAAGTAAATACAGTGATTACGGAAAGTTTGGGAAATTCCTTATCAAGATTTGTTGGTTGATAAGTGTTTAACACTGCGCTATAGTGTCTTTCACTCACAAGACGGCGGTGTATTACAATAGTGGGCAGCCATTATAGCTCAACCACTTAAGTCCCATACGCACCCAAAATTGGGGGTTTTCAACAAATTCTGATCGCCTCAATTTTAAGAAGTTTTGAAGTTTGTTCACAAATTAAAACTGTTAGTTAAAAAATAAAATGTTCATGTGGTACATGGCTTGTATGAGCCTGGAAATATCCTGCCATAGCCCATAATTCAATTGCACATACTGTATTCAACTCATAAGTTGGAATAAAATTTCAGTAACTAACTACCCTGCTGTGCAATTCCCGGGTTTGTGTATCAATTAGAATGATGACAAAAGACCG
>JAVFBZ010014091.1:0-11875 GCA_032466195.1 Katharina tunicata | reverse complement strand
TTGTACTTCTTGAGAAAAATATCAACTTTTCATGAGATTCTGTGATAGTGCAAAATTCAGAACTTTTGAGTGCGTATATATGTTAGTTTAAGTTTTTCACTTAAATATTTTAACTTGTCCAATTAAATGATTTCCTGTTCTGTTTACAAGAATTGAACTATCGTAGATATTTAATGTATTAAAAATGCCCACCTTGCACATTGATAACATTTGAAAAGCAATTTTATTTGTCAACGAGAGTATCAAGATGGCAGCAAAATGTGAACATCTCCGTCAATAACTCGAATTTTGTTTTGAGATTACCGTTGCGGAAAAAAAAAAAGAAAAAAAGACGGTGGGTGCAAGTTATGTGTCTGCATCGCCCTGTACGATACGGACATTACAATGATTTATCATTACACAGTTCTGTAGCTATACTCCAAATGGTGTTTCTATTCTAGTCTCTATTTTAAAGTTTGTTATATTTTTGTCTGTAATAGTAAAACGGTTATTTGTCCTCTCAAGTCTCAAGGTAAACACAATAAATAATGGAAACAACTAACGGATGAGTGTTAACTGAGGCGTTTTTAGTGACGATTTAATAAACTCAAATGAGAAAAGTTAAATACCGGAATTTGAGTTCGTTAATTAAGGTAGAATTCACTTGAGTTAAAATAATGAGAAGTTGAATGACAGAGAAGGAATTAAAAGTATATTTAGTCAATATTATGTTGAGCCATAAGTGGGATCGATAGAAGTGGTGCTGACCCGCCTTAAACAACCTGACTCAAGCTCCGTCAGAATATATATAACAGAGGAGGAGGAGGGGGAAATTTGTAGGGAGTAAAACTGAAAGCGCTGTTATGAAAATGAGGTTGGGAAAGAAGGAGGGAAACTGAATGCACGAGCTCTCGAGGACCTATTTGATTGGTTAATATGTGCAAGCCCGCGAAAAACAATAGATTAGTGATAAAATAATTTGGCCCTATAGGGGAGGAATAGCACACTTGAACCTTGATCACAAAATTAGCTGCTGGTCGCAACTGTGTCTGAGTGCATGGATTAACGTTGCGTTGAGATTAATGCTGTAAGGAAGAATATTTTGATTATACGCCAGCGTTGCCAGTTCTGGTGGCTACGTACACACAGATTAGCTGTCCTTTGGGGTTTTACACCTGATATCACGGATCATTTTCCTAAGGTGATGGAGATACCAGACTAAGCATGCAGGGAAGCATATACTTAAATAGACTCGCACCTTTCGCGAGATAACGAAGAATACCAGTGCTAATGTATTGACAAGGCTTTTTTTTTCGTGGTTATAGTGTTTCCGAAAAAAGAAAGAGAGCTGGAGAATGAATCGGCACAGTTTACAATCAACGGATTTAATATTAATCAGAGGAAAAAGTTGTCGCAGGGCTGATTCAGTTTGAAGTCATTAAAAGTGAGAAAACTGTGCACAGGGATAATTTTTCAGGTGCACACCAAGATGGCCTTATATTGATAAGCGACGTTTTGGACTATAAATATAGCTTAATAGTACGTTAATCTTAGCATCTGGGCTGAAACGTCGCTTATCAACACACCCAGAAGTTGAAAATCTATCTTCATGTTTTTGTCAATAAATATATGGGAACTGTTCTAATATGGGAAGTAAGCAGCCCCATCCCAGTGGTGGCTTATAAATGTTTATACTCAACATTTCTGTAAATATATGAAAATAGCCTGACAATTCGTTTGAAACATTTATTAACCTTCAGATTAAAATGGCAGAAAGGCGATCAAGAAAAAGGAGTTTATGGGACGACAATGAGCGGGACGATCTTATTCATCAAACACGGAAACAATCGAAGTAAGTCCAGGTAGCAGCAATTCCCATGTTATGCATCAAATTAGCTATTCATGACTGAAGTTTATCAAAAAGCCACAGTAGATCTCACTGTGGAGAATAAAGATAAGAATGTTTCGCCTTACCTCATCTTAGGAGGAAAAACTATGACTATAATAAAGTTCCACATCTGTCCACATGTTAATACTAGTCCTAGAGTATTTACAATGCGGTTTATGAGCTGATGTATCAATTTAACGGCTTTTATTTTAGCTTATGATTTGTTTGAAAATGGCTCCCGCGTACTGCATTTTATGGAAAGTCACGTTACCCGTATAATCTCGCTGTATTGAACCTCTGTACCGTTTACAAGCACGGCGTTCTCGCAAATTACCACAGGACTAATCACGTGACGAACAAGCTCACACTACTGGACACGGTATGATAAAGCTCTAACCCTTATGTCTCCGCATTATCACAGAAGGATTGCAACTGTCAAATAGTCTTCATTTCATTTGTGCGACTTCAATCAATTTTTGTTTAAATACACAGCGCATTAAAAGCGCCAAAATTCGAATCGGTATCAAGGCATATAGAGGCAGCTTTGATTTGATTTTAAGGTATCTAGTCCTAAGTGTTTGCGTGAAGACAGGGAAATATCTCACTTATACATAAATCTGTTACGCCAAATTGTTTTCAAAATTGTAAATATTTTTTTTTTTTTATAGAAGGACGTTTAAAAATATATCTGACCATCAATTCGAAGTAGAAAAGGGTTTGTGTTAAACCCCCATCCAAAGGCTATTTATTGCATCCATAACGGAATCGATATTTATTGCATCCATAATGGAATAGATTATAGTGTATTTATTGCATCCATAATGGAATCGATTATAGTCTATATCAAAGTAAAACCCAAGTTTGTCCTGTCCTTATTATTCTTGGAAATTGCGTATACCCAAATAGGCCTGTTCTTTTAAATCCATGAATGCTTTGTATAAAATGGCCCACATGAGAAGGTCAGGATCAAGCGTGAAGCTCGTTCCCAAAGTGGGAAACCTGGCAATTACACACGCGAGATAGCCATTCAATAAATACATTAAAGGTGAATTCTTGACGTAGGAGAATATTCGCCTTAAATTTAAATTAGCAAAATTGTTGTACCATCGAAGGGAGACTAGTCGGCAAGTTAATAGTACTCCCACAAGAGTCATGTCCCTTGTTTAGTACATAGTTCTCACAACAAGAACAACTTACGGACAGTTCTTATATCACTGAATGAATTAGTCAAAAATGATTTCCTCAAAATAGTATTTTAAAGTGTAAAGCCGCTTAACTATGTATTCAAAGAACATATCAGAATCATATGACTAATTTTTGCATACACTTTTCTAGTAGACACTGACTTCAACAAGACCAAAACTGCGTAGACTGGGACGGCAATTTGATATCGTTTTTAAATACCGTAATTAATACGTGTACCTTGATATTGGTAGGGCGCGTAATTTCCCGTTAAGAAGGCAAAAGTATCTGGATTTGTTGATTTGTAGTCTAGTTTCACTCCAATCTTGATAAATCCGATTTTGTCTTCATAATCTGGTAGTCTCCAACCAGGTTAGCTTATCATCAGTACTGACTTTATATACATTTTTTTATCTCTATATCTGCGTTTTAGATTCGTCAATTTGTTCTGTTTGTTATGCTGACATTTTAACAAAGGAGTTCATGTTGTGGATTGGATTGTAGGTGTTCTGACAGCTGTTTTAGAGTCAATTGCTCTGCTTAGGTCTCTTGACTAAATCAGCTACATGTATGTCAATCCTTGTCAGAACACCTGCAACCCAATCCACAACATTAAACTGACTGGGATAATGTCAGCATTTTTGTTCATTGGTGAAATGCTTAATCAATTATCAATACCTCCCTGGAAGTTTTTCTAGATTAACTTTTGCCTTGTCAATTAATTACCCATTGTTAAACATACACATGTACTCTCCAAGTTCACATTTACATTACCAAGAATAATTAAGGTGTAACAGTATGACAGATGACAAATAGGCTAAAACCAAAACACAAATATGCTTGTTGGTCTGCTATATTTTATAAATCATACTAATTCAATAAGAATTCCTGTATCGGTAGTACAATATAATAACAGTTAAGATACGACCATGACAGATAGTGATCTGCTGAATTGGAACCGGAATTTTGACCACCCTAAAGTGATAAAAAGAAAATAATTCTTTAAATAGTCTTGTTGTTGTTGTTATTGCTGTTATTTTTTTATCAACATGTATCTTTAAAAAAATGCATTTAAATATCTCAAATCTAAGACATGGCTCTGCCAATTAACGCCATCACTTGAATTAAACTAGTTTGTGTACAAACTAAACAAAAACTTGAGTAGTTTTTAATTACAGTTTTATCGATCACTTCTTCTGTCATCTTTAAACACGTGTGTATATGTTGGTGTTTTTACAGTGTAACAGCTAATGACCTATATATAGCAGCTAAATGTCAATCAAAGTAAATCTCGTGGGGAAGTTTTGCAACGAGCTCACTGGTTGGTTGGCCAAAATGGTTTGCGCGAGAGTTGAAACTGCACGAGGTTTCCTTCTGAAGTTGTTCGGTGTGGATGATAGTCCACACAGAAGTTTTACCCCGGTTGGTTAATTAACCATGTCAAGCGTTCTGAGATATTGTGCTCACAACTGGAATGGCCATTATGACACGCCGTTATTTGAGTGAAATAAGGCCTATAGCAGTAACATAAAGCTATTACATTAAACAAAAAAAAACAATTATTATTTTCCGATGCAACGGATCCTCTTCTGTGTAAACGTTCAGCTCTTGGACACCACGGTCATTTAAGTCGTACCACAGGCATTTGTATCAATTAGCGTAATTAACATCTGATTAACTGTTGATTACAACGTACGTTGTAGTTGTTCTTTAACTATAATGAAGAGAAGGTAGGCTCTCTAGGCTATAATGGACATCGGGAAGACGATTAGCTGTGGCGTCTAGTTTCGCGTCCTGTCACCCTCACAGTCTTACTTAAATAAACAAGTCCGCGCTGCGAGACATACCCCGTGGCCTGCAGCAAATACGAATCATGTGGCTGCAGGCTTTGAAGCATGTATTATTAAAATATGCCTCAAAGCCTTGACATTTTGTGCTATGAGCATTTATAAACTCGTTTTTTAAGAAAATTATGGTAAAATTTAAAATTCCGGCTACGTTATGACTTGCGTAGTACTATCAGGTATATATTGCCCATTTTTCAGAACAATCCTAACATTATTGACAGTGAAATAGTACATTTAGTTAGTGTTACATCAACAAGAACAAGAAAAAGAACAAGAACAAGAACAAGAAGAAGAACAACAAAAGCGCCAGCAAGACAGTGAGTAATTTACCACGGGGTAAAAACAAATATTATATTTATCATTGTATTTACTGGCCATTTTGTTGAGCGCTTTAGAAAATTATCGCTGCTCGCAGTTTGCAAGTAAATTGACAGGTGTGTGGTGATACTGCTTTACCATTTTGTATGGGTTTTTTTCTTCTATCTCCTACGACACATTTTTATCCCTGTATAATTTAAAATCAGTTTGTGTTAAATTTAGACGATTTATTCCCTAGCACAGTTTTCTGCGGAAACAGTCATGGCTTGTCAATACATAATCAGTGATTTTATTATTTTTTTATCTCGATGAATCTATCTGCCCAAATATTTTAGTATTGCTTCATCGTGAAATAAACAGACAGGTGTACATCCCAATCAAACAACAATCAAAAATTTCTTATAAAGCTTAATATTGTGTCGAAATAAATACTTGTATGTATACTGTGTGCTTTGTGTTGTGAATAATTTACGTGAGGTCGTATCGAAATCGCGATTAGTTGTGACCTTTGATATATGGTACCCACCTTATCTCTCGTCACAGATTACAGATTTTGAAATGGGTTTTCTAAAAGTTTAAAGTCTATAGTCACAAAGTTCATAGTTTAGTCCGAATCTAATCTGTTTACCAGTTAAGAGTTTTAAAATCTGCAAAAGGGGGAGGGGTTTTGTGGTATGGATGTTGGCGTCCATGCAGATTTGCTCAGCAACGAGCTGTTCGTCTCCTCTAATTATAAATACATGCAGTTTTTATATAAAAACATGAAAACATATATCCACTATGATATACACACATGTAGTCTACATATAATGAGACAGCAATTAACATAACAACACTTTGATAGATTTTCAACTTCTGTATTTCAATTTCTGGATTAATTGACGAACAAAGTTTCTGTGCAGTTACCAAAAATAAAAATAAAAACACAACAAAGTCCAAAGAATAGTCCTTATTTTCATTATAAGTTCTCACTAAATATTTTCCAAGCGTTTGCTCACACGTATTTTTTGTTTACCTTGGATGGAGAGCAGGTATATACATTATCCCAGCTCCGCCATTCAAACAAACTAAAAAACAAACATACAGGCAAACAAACAAACAAACAACAAACAAACAGTGTCTACTAAGCTGTTCCTTTTGATCAACCCCGATGCATAAACAGAAACGTATAAATGAATAACTTCCGTGTGTCTTTTTTTCTGAATTTCCACAATGCTTTATTGTGCATACAGCTGATCCGGTTTTACTCATTATAACAGAAGGGTTAATGTTTGTTGTTGGAAGTCATCTATGATGTATTCCTACCATAACCGTTTATATGTAGATATAGAATGCAGACAGTGTTTCTGTTTTTTTGGGGATAATGCTCTCTTAAACTGAACAGATTCTAGTTCAGAAACTTTTGCAGGTTGAGACCCTTGCGGGAATCGAACCCACGACCCCCAGAGCCAGGCACCGAATTACCAGCAACAAATGACGACCACCTAGACAATCAGCCATTCACGCCACAAAAAGTATTTTAGTGTTTTTGTTTTTAGGGACAACACTCCCTGGTAATTAAACAGAATCTAATTCAGAATAGTAGAGACCCTTGCCGGAATGGAACCCACGACCGTCATACGGTTACCCTTATAGGTAGTTGACATAGCTCCCATAGAATGTAGATATTGTTCAATTTCAATACAAGTATATTAGAAGAAATTAATAAAAGATCTGAAAACTAATTAAGCTAAATGACGAGAAGTATATAAAGAACATTTAGAAGCGAAATATTTTAATAATTTATAATACCTTCTCGTCTCAAGTTGTGAAAGAACACAATTTTTCAATGCATTACATCTGCATCGAATTCCTCAATAGTAAAGAGTCTAGCCTATTCCCGTTTTGCTCTCTGGATAACTGTTTCTACAACGTTCAAACGATAAGACCAAACCACCAAATCAATCAATAAGCTAAACTATATTGATTACTGTCAATAGTTACTTTTAAGCGAAAAACAAAATTGAACATTAAGAATGCACTGGGCGCAAGAAAATGAAGAACTGAATGACAAATCGTACATAATTCCTTTTTTTGTCTTTGTTTGAAAAAATCAATCAATCATTAACTTTTTTGATTGCGCGGTTGACTTAAGCTGCAACTCTTTACTTTTCTAAATAACTGTATCAGTGTTTGGACCTAACATTAAATTCTGGGAACTCGAGCATGCTAGTAGGCCTTACTTTCGTTTTAAGAGAACAAAAGTGCATGTTTTGATTCTGACTGTGTTTGTTACTTCCGCATTAAAAAAAGATTGCACTCTTTGGTGTATATCTTAATAAGAAATTAATTGGTTAATTAGTGATAATTGAATCGTTCCCAGACAGACGTCCTCACGTGTAGACCGAAGCACTGTGAAAAAATACCTTTCTTCCGCCTTGTGTGGTAGACACGATGTATTATGTATGCAGTTAGAAGCAGTAGACCTTAAATGAATAGTTGGCATTTTACCTGGACAGAATGTGAATATCTCACGAACTCTGAAGGTGTGTGTTTGCGTGTGTCGAGCCAGTATGTATAGTATACTCCTATATACAAAAGGGACAGTTTTCGAGGGCTTTGACCCACTTTGGATGCTTTAAACGCTTATATCGAAGTTAACGCTGTCCCATGACATTCGGTGAAGGGAAGTGCTCCATATATCTATAGCTGCATGTACGTACTCCAACAGCTTGTGTCGACTTGTTCGCTATTATCTATCACTCCGTGTACATGGGACATTTCGCGACCGGTGTCAGGTGTGATATTAACACAGAAGTTCCCTTAAACGCCATGGATAGGTTTATGATGAGCTGATCTAGGTGGTGGAGCACAAGTGAGTGACAGCTATGAACATTGAACAGGTGACAACAGTGAAATCGATCAGAGCGCGGACCACCAGAAGGGGGGTGTGTCCGTTGTCCGATTCACTGGACGAATCCAACAGGCGTGTTGCAAACGTTAACTCATATCAGTCAAATTATAGTTAAGTTTAACTGTATTTGTTACATTCCATATGGAGTTTTCATCAACACACCAGTTTTTACTCAGCACATAGTATTTATATACATTTCCGGATAGGGATTTTAACAGTATAGCCTATACAATACGCGCAAAACGACAGTTGTAAATTTAACTGCACTTAAATGACTTATTATTTGAGTGAATAGCTCGCAAATAGTCTTTCTTGTTTAGTTGACGGGATATAGGCTATGTGTCACGAGTGAAGTTCATTTCGGCCCAGAAACTTTTCAACTCTAAAATGGAACAGTGTGACTGGCTTAGCATGTCTACTCTAAAGCAATGCATCGCTTAGGGTCTTTGGTGGATGATCAAGTTTCATTATAAATTGAGCTGACATAGCATGGCAAACCGACCTCAGAAAACTCTCAAGGACCCTGTTTGCTTGTTGATGGAATATGCCGCTAAATGGAAAATTAAAGTGGATTTTACCGAACCAGAACGAGAGGGGCCCGATCATTCACCGAGGTAAGACGGAAAACACCGAAACAATATGCCATGCTGGATACCATTTCTTTGATACGATCGATCGTAAATTAGTTTAATATCTTGTTAATAATTTATAAAGTTTATACTCAGGCTGAACTGTATATGTATCATATTTCTTGACGCTACATAAAAACCACATGTTGAGCCTACAAGGTTCCCCGGTGTAATTCAATATTTGATAACACGAACCTTCAAGCTATTCTGGTGTTGTGTTATAGGAGACTGAAATATTCGACGAGAGAGACGTGAATAGACCTGTATAACATATAACAGGGCTTTTTTTTAAATTGTTTAGTTTACTCTAGTACTATTATACATTGAATGTGCGTCTCCTCGATTTTCTATATGTCTGTGTTAATGGTATGCATGCACTATACAGTTGGCCTACCATCTATAAAGATCTTTACAAATTCAACAGTAACTATATTTATGGGCCAATACCGATTGCTTTTGTTAAGTCCCAATCCACGGATTTAAGTCCGTCGATTAACTCGCCTATAACAACAAATTAAAGTATTACTTGAAAAAATGTCTTACACCAGACGTTTATGGATATCAGAAATATGCGCAAATATTAAAATCTTTGGGTATTTTCATTAATAAATAATGGGCTTTTCGTTAATCTAATCTTATCAGCATATTGCAAAAAAAAAAGAAGAAGAATTTTTCGTATCTGTATCCTTTGATGTGTAAAGTCAACGATATATGCCTTTAAGAGCATTTGAACCCAGGCAATTTCTTGTAAATAAATATTACGCACCCTCAAGTCAAGTGAACACAGCCCAATAGAAAAAATAACCCACTTTTAAATAACTTTCTCGATCAGGCCTATTGGACTAAATATAAAGAGTAGGCCTATTCATGCAAATAGGCGTATACGTCTGTATAGTCACTCAGTGTTGTAGATTTCAGAGTAGTGTCACAGGAACACAAGTATATACCGATGGATATTTAGTTACAGTACACGCCCATCACATCCTTGTGTTAACTACATTGTGAGTTTATGTTAATGGGTTCGACAAAGAAACCTTTCTGCATTAGGCTGAACATGCTGCTAAGTTTATTTTATATAGGATTTGTGAACTTGCAAACGTGTCGCTCGGAGATTTTGGACTTTCCATGGTTGGACTTCTTTATGAGTGACCGTCTAAAAGAAAAGGCTGTCTTAGGGACAAAAGTTAAAGTGTAATTTTGTGTAAGCATTTTCTTCATATCGGGCAATTTGCATGGGTCGTACATCGTGGCAACACAATTCATGCATACCAGAACGTTTCTCTCGGTTATGGAGTTGTCAAGTGGCGAAAACAACACAACATTTTCACTGGGACCTCATTTTGCCTTGCCTGTGGATAGTTAAATATGGACAGAATCAATTACTGTAACTTTTGGACAGTTATAGTCCAAGAATAAAACACTATGGTTTATATTAACATTCATTAATATAAAGTTATAGTTTATAATATTTTAGAATAAAAAAAACTATATGAATAAACTTTAATTTAAACTAATACGATGACCAAACAAGTTTTCGAAAATGTATCAAATTACGTGATGTATTCGTTATTACTTAGATGACTAAGTATGACAACTTACTTCTGAATTTACAACCGTGCCAACAAGTATATTGATAGGATAATAAGAAACAGTTAAATAATATATTCTAGTGTTTTGTCCGTTTTAAAATAAACCCGGGCTATATCTTCATAGGACAAAAGGAGCTAATGTAGTATATATAGTACGGTTGACAAAAATGAATATACTTGTGTATGTATAATATTGTCAGTATACCTATAGGCCTATACATACAGTTTTTTGGCATACTCTTGGAGTAGCATATGCACATTGTATTCTTATGTTAGATGGTTACTAGTATCTTGCAAAAGTGTGTTGTCATATGTCTTGGTTATAAATCAGTTATCTTTGAGTATATGCATCGCTGGCGTTTGCTTTTCCATAGAGCGATCAGGGACCATCAGCCAACCTTTACGTTGTGGTATCATGGCTTGTGTTATCTTTTTTTTTTTGTCAGTATAAGGTAGAGTTTGATTTTCTTCACCAACTGGACTGGCAAGCCGTCATATGCGTAGAAACTCATTAGTATGGCGTAAATGCCAAATCAAAGAAGCAAACATTTTTTTTCTCGGAAGTCACTCTTAAATTATATAAATACCAGCGAGCATGCAGCGGAACAGCGACGCATACATAAATAATAATAAGTAAGTTAAAAAAGTTGTCTTACGGCAGATCAATATGATCCCATCAATATATATATAGATGCGCCCTGAGGTTATCCAGAACAAATATAGATCCAGGTCTATCTAGAAACTTGTCTCTGAGAATTGATCTAGAACATGATATAATGTATCGACTTTAATTAGTCGATATCCCTGTGCCAGTGTGATTACTCTTGACAAAAATATATATATATAATTATTTTTATTTTTTTTATAAATGTAGAGAAAGAATGTTTTGATATATATAGACCGTCTTCATATATCAATGGTATTGTACTATTATATGTAAAACATTTGTTAATTGTCATGTAGGACAAAGGTGTCTTCTATAATAAAAACATTACCTCATTGATGTGAATAGATTCGGAATAACTCTATATACTGTTGCGTGCATATATATGTAGACTCGGTTGACTGCGCTTTTGTACGTTTATTGCATACCCTGAAACTATAACTTTAAAATCGATAAGAGAACAACCACTTAACGGGTCGGTCGTTTAACCGATCAATCACTCATTCAAATTAATCAATCAGTTAATCAATCAATCATCGATTTCTCTATCAACCAATTAATCAATCATTAGATTCATATTGCGCAATGAACCAACTTATCAATTAATCATTCAAACAGATCGAACCGCTAATCGATCCATAGATCATACGGTCAATCAATACAATCATTATTCTATTTGTGTCGCCTCACATGACATACAGGTATTCAAATAAGTTGGTAAAGAACTAAAACGTAAGCCAACCGTCATCGACAAAAAGGAAGTTGGCGCACAATTTACATGTTACATGTATTGCCTTTTCTCGAGATGCGCCTTTAGGCTATCCAGAACAACTCGAGATTCAGGTCTATCTAGAAACTTGTCTCTGAGAATTGATCTAGAACATGA
>JAVFBZ010014080.1:0-11876 GCA_032466195.1 Katharina tunicata | reverse complement strand
GGGATGTTGAAACACAGGGAGAGGAACAGAGACATTAACAACCAGAGGGATGTTGAAACACAGGGAGAGGAACAGAGGCATTAACAACCAGAGGGATGTTGAAACACAGGAAGAGGAACAGAGACATTAACAACCAGACGGATGTTGTACCAGATATATAATGACAGATAAGACCAATGAGATAGAAGGGCATTAATATAGGTGTTGTTGAAGTAGTCCTATAGGGGGGTATTTGAAAAAAAGTGACGGATATTGAATAAAATATATATACTTGCAGCAGAGAAGTATCGAAATGTAGATATATTAAACTACAACGATTTTTAAATTAAACAGAGAAACAATTAAATATTATATATTGAAGAAGTTAAGAGACAAAAAGCTAGATTCAATTTTGAAAATAGCTTTTACGCTTATTAGGAAAATTCACGGAAAATCAGTAGAAAAGATCTAAATTTTGTAACGAAAAAGTCATTTGTTAATAAGCTGTATTGACAAGAGACAAAAAGTGTTAACAGAATATGTAATTCTAATAGGCGAATGGCCTTCTATGTTGTAGTATATAATATCTGGTTTCTGGCGTGTACATAGAAATCAATAAATATTCCAAACATGTATGTACAGTGGCAGTTCCCTGTCCAGCAAGCTAGCCAACCTCTCTATATACGCATATAATGTTATTTTGTTTGATGGCAGTCTGCACTAGAAGACTGATGGTAATATCTCACAAGCCCTCGTGTGTGGAAACAGAGCAGCCCGTGCCAATATCATTTATTTTGACCACATTTCCGGCTCTACTCGTCTATCGAATTCCCAAGGTCTATACACAATTGGTCGAACAGAAACACTTTGGGCTTCAGCCCGTTAGCAAGGCTTGCCATGTCCACACATCAAATATATATAACAGCAACACCACATATTCACACTTCTGCATATATTTGTGCCATCATGATTTCAATAAACGTATGTGGTCTATATAGGGAATGATTTCTTCCATTGCTAACAGCTGGCACCATTCGCCAGTAGCTTCAACCCCGGGCTCAACAAACACAACACGATAACATACTCAATAAACATTATTAATACAACACTCAGTAATGGCTGCATCGCTTTAGAACATGTAGAAAGAATCAATGCATATATTAAATCTGCACATAATTTGTTCTAGACAGAAAGCGAAGCTAGATTAATAGTTATTCCTGACGGCTGTGGTTTTGTTTAAAACAAAAGAATGTAAAGCATATGCTGGATACTATGCCACATAACCGCATGTAAACCTCGCGATTTGTCTAATGAAGCCATTTGTCATTAATCTGCATGCTACTATCAGATAATAACCCCCCCCACAACATAACATATTTAATCAATAATAATGCCGATACAGTTAATTTGCACACACACAAAACAAAAACAAATACAGAGAGATAACACAGCTAGGTGTCGACTCTCAGGTCGTTTATGTCCTGTTATATTGCTAGAAACGTAATAGTACAAGGAACGAAGACTACAAACGTATTGCTAGATGTAGAATCACATGTTGTTAACCGTTCTCGTGATTTTAAACATAACAACTGAAGGATGCAAAACAACATACCCCTGGATAAAGAATCAAGTGTTGTGAATCTTCTGATTTTAAACATAACAACTGAAGGATGATAAACAACATACCCCTGGTTGAGGAATCGAGTGTTATGAACCTTTCCTCTGATTTTAAACATAACAACTGGATGAATGAAGATAACCTACCCCTGGTTGAGGAATCGAGTGTTATGAACCTTTCCTCTGATTTTAAACATAACAACTGGATGAATGAAGATAACCTACCCCTGGATTCAGAACATCAGGTCTTGAGTCTGTACCGTAGTAGTGAACTCAGTGGAAAGATTAACAATCCACGGATCTAGTATCATAAACCTTTCGCATTGTTTTACAGAGAACAACTAAAAGCATAAAGGTAACATACTATACCATCTAGAATCTCATATTGTGAACCTTTAGCATGGTTTTAACATGCTAACAACGCAAGGAATCAATGTAACATAACACTTTTCTAGAATCTCAGGTCATAAGACCTTGACTTGGTTTTAAACAGACCAGCTGAATGATTGAATGTAACATACCGTTTGGTTTAGAATCTCATGTTGAGAACCTCTCACATGGTAGAGTCCTCGTTCTCCTAGATCCTATTGTAACACCAGTATTGAGTGCAAGGGGAGTTGGCTGTAAACACTTGACGTTCGTGAAGAAACTGAGCAGTGGAGAGCACTAGACAAGATGACACACATGATCGACAGTATCTCGCCGACTGAGTTCTATGTATGTGGAACAGGAGTCCGTCACGCTGTATTCCTATCGATCAGCCAGCACACTAATACATCTACCGCGCTGTGGTATTATAACTGAGATGGCGGTTCGCAGTTGACGTTTAGCTAATCAAGAAGGGACATTCTTTAATACACTGATTAGCAGATTGTATAAAATTTAATCATGTCGTATTTAAATCTGAAAATGACACCATATATATACTCTGTGTTATCATCTACATACCCGTGTAAACAAAGATGCGATTTAGTCCCCAATTCTGAGCAGGTTGTTCAATTTGTAAAGGTAGAGCAAATAGTGTTAAGGTAAAATAAGATTGATTTTAGACCTAAATAAACTGAAACCCCATCTTCTCTCTCTCCTTCAGTTATACATTAAAACCAAGCAAAACAAACATGGTCACACACACAGGTGATCCAGTCAATAAGCCAATTTTTGTTTGACTGTAGAGAATTACAATTAAAGGTTACCAAATCACAACAGGCAAGACTTTGAAGAATCAGAAGTTCGAAGCTACCCAAGAGGAACACTAGCTTGTTAGTTATTTATTAATTTCTGCCAACACACATAGAAAATGGCACGTCATGCAGTGTAAAATAATACTTAATAAATAATGATCAGCGTTTCGGTCGACTATCTTCAATTCGTGCACACACTCACCTGGTAATCAGTGTATTTAAGAATGTCCCTTCTCACACTATTCACCTGTACATCAAGTCAATGTTTCTGTATATGATATACTCTTTATATTAATTATAGAATTTACTTAGCTTTTCAATGTGGTTGAGTATTTAAGAGGTTGGCTACAAGTTAATTTTGCATTGCAGTAACAATTTTTGTATTTTTAAAAAGGAATAAGATCTCACTGGTTCAGGGATATCGACTAAACAAAACCGATAAATCACCTCGGGCCATACGGATACATTTTCAGAGAAAACTTTCTGGACAGATCTTAGTCCCGAGTTGTTATGGGCGGGTAGCCGCACGCGCAGAATAGATAATAACAGTGGTACAGAACCTATGTTGACATCATTAAGATATATAAATTAATCCATTAGTCTATCAACTCAAGATTACGACTGTTGTGAATCATCCGACACACAAGGGAGTTTCGTCTTAACATATAGTCCAGATGTGAAAATGCTTTGTATTTCCTTACAAAGCACATCTCATTTCAGTTGGTTTCTGCAAGGATTTAATATTAATTAATGACGCTTTCAAAAGATGTACCAACTTTGATGACCCTCTTGCAACTCGTGCGAGCTTAGAGACGGTCATTAAAGGCCGTACACTCTGCAAAAGAGGTAAATGAAGAATTTATTACCCGTGTAGCTTCTCTGTCTGAGTTTATATTAAATTTAAAATAGCAGAAAATGTGTCCTTGACAATGTTTAGTTTCGATCAGAGCGAAGAACTCCCTTGATCACTGTCGCTACCATGGCAACGCTGTCAGATTCCAGCATGTGGCATCGAAAACGGTCTGTCTGCACAAAAAAGTCTGTCAAAAATGAGGTTTGTTATATATAGTGATGGTGAAGAAGGTATGTTTTAAGATATGCCCGCAACAACATCATCATACTTCCTCCACCAAATTTTTCCACAAAGCGTTCATTTTGACGTCGTTAGACACACATTCTTCAACCACTGTGTTGAAGAGGAAATACTGATTCATCGCTGAACCACATTCTTTGCCAGTGTCCATAATACTTGTAAGTTGTTGCGTCATCGGACACATAATTGACACGGGTGCAAACGTCTCCACACAAGAACAATTACTGGCCGACTCGGTCAAATTCCAACCCTTCGCATACGGTTCTGGATTGTTTTGGCCTGACGCCTCCTCAAAACCACGCACAAGGCATGGGGTCTAGGCAGCAGTGACAGATCTATGGCGTTAATGGAAGACTGAGGTTATTCAAACCTATCTGTGCATGGGTAGAGACACATGGTCGACCACTTCTCAACCAATAAAATCAAAATACTGATGATCCCATATAGATGTTTTTTCGTCCATTTTTGTTGGGAAGAGTTTAGGCTACATCAATGCAGAGAAAGAAACTTGTTTGATAGACATTTTGAAGATGAAGTACATAATAACCAGTATAGCCTACACTTCTATGGATGACTTCTTTAGTCGTCCATAACTCGGCTTCTTTATTAAGTAACAATGCAGCTTTTCGGTTTAGATTCTAAAACCGTTGCATTGTTACTAAATAAAGAAGTTGTCATCAATAAAAAGGTGTACTGGTTATTAGAAAAAAAAGTCTTGCATGCTTTCATAGGGATTCTAGTCAGCGGAACTCAAACGGCCCATGCAGTTATATGCCTATATAAAGGCTAACGGCAGAACGACCACGAATTTTGTCTACGAGAAGCAGTGACAATTGAACACTAAATTGACGCCTTATTTAACTAGATATTACCCACAAAAACGTGTTCATTTGGCAGGCCTATAGGCCCTACTTCCGAAAATAGGATTTGGTATATATATGGCAAAAAATAAAACGTTACACCTATATAAGCTTTTGTTGATTATAGTTGTAGGAGCTCAGATAATATCAACGCTGCTACATTATTCCATGAGAGAATATAAGAATGGTTCTGTTGCGATAATAATAACTGTTACGTATTTTGGATGATATAAATGCTGATCAGTAATAGTGACACAAACCAATGCACTCACACCGATTTTGCCTTCAACTCATTATACATTTGATTCATCTCTCCACTTAAGCGCAAGACACTTTCTAAATGTTTCCCATTTATGAATTAATATAAAAAGAGACCAAATCCCAGGGAATTAAAGATATGCCTTACCACTGTGGAACCTAACAGTTAGACACCTCAATTCTGAAAATGCTCAGAAACGCAAGCATCTGAGTTGCAGTTTGATGCTTAGTAAGTTGTTCGGACATTTTTTTGCTGAAGACGTTAACGTTAATTTTACAAATTTGTCAATGCGAGACGATCTAAAAGTTAACATTGACAACACGAACTGGCATGAACGACGGTGTGTATTTATTTATCCGTTATTAAATCAACCGGACTGTAACAGGTAACTGGACAGCATTGGGTTGCAACCTTCGACTAATAAGAAATCAACCCACATACAGTCCGTTTGGGGTTGAACCCGAACTGCGAGGTGAGGGGGATATTTGGGCCAGAAGAGTGGGCGACATTGAACGTATAGTTTCTTTTAGAGACATTTAGGAGTTGGGTCAGTCAAATGGATTATAGACATAATATATCTAAGAGTTGTAATGCATATGAAATTTGTTCTTCTTACGTGACATGAATTGAAGGCGTTAAACACTCATGTAAACAAGCCGAGACCGAATCAGAGAACATAATTATTTGCTACAAACGAACGAGGAAATAAAATGGAGATTGGTTGCAATTTAGCGACAAGGTTTACATTTAGGGATTATCCAAATGGGTCCTGTGCGATGGGATGTCACTCGAGTTTTCGAAACCACGATTCACGAGCCTCCGACAGATGATTTAAAAACAATAACAGACGAGTTACAGTCGTCATATCACACAGGCTTAAGTTGGACAATCCTTTTCTTAAACTGCATGCGTAAACTTTATTACATATACTTAGCAAAAATAAACTCTGGCGTGGACTTTTGAGGTTGCAAAACGTTTCCGGGCAGCTGGTTTTATTGTCTATATTCTGGACGAGTATCTTGCATGGAGATAAGCGGGAAACACAAACATCTTGAGGTTCTGTCCACTCAATTTCTCAAGTTAACTCTTCCCCCTTTCAGAAAACTCGACCGGAAAGGAGGACCTGGCTATTGGAGAGCGTGGTGGATTCCTTCGGGCGTTAAAGATCTTCCTCATATTATATTAATAAAGTCTGAATGAGTTGAACGCGATCATCTATCGAAGCACAGCGAACCACAATCATCTATCGATAACCGTTTGTTGGCAACCAAGTTATTTAATGTCAGACTATAATAATTAAAATATAATCAAGCCATTAAACATTTATCTAGTTTATATGTAAAAAAAAGTCATTAAACATTTTTATTATACGACTTGGTGTTTAATCATATTTGCTAATCATCCATTGGTTTCATATCAGAACCAAAAATGAATTTGCAAGAGGAGACAGAGAGAGAGAGAAAAAGAAAAACACTTTGTATTTTAAGAAAAATGTTAATAATGGTTGACTTATTCCAATTGCTCAGTTTGAAAAGGGACAATGCCAGCAACATAGGCTCTGTAAGTCCCGTTCGCTTCTGTAATACTTCCGGGTACATCCTCGAAACTGTGGCGATCTGTTTTGATAAGTTGTCTTTCTTTTGGTTCAGTTATAGGACCGGGAACCTTTTTAATTTCCCATTTCACGTTAAATCTAAATAAAAAGTAGCATGTAGCCGGAACTGGAAGGAATCTCGTGAAATCTCTTCCATTACGTGAAGTGAATTAAATGCCCTTAATTATAGGCAAGTTAAAATTAAATTGATTTTGATAGAATTTTTGGCGAGTAGCACATGGCTCAGGGAGTCATCTGAGCCATCTCTTTACCAGCTACTGTTTACAAAAATCTATCTTGAATCGGTTTTAAAATCGAGCTATCTGGGAGTCCTTATAACATGGTCTTTTAATTTGACAAGTCAAAACAGTTTGTCTTACACCTAATTCAACCTAAAGTTTTTGAATTCATCCCATTATTCGGAAAACATTATTGAACAGGAATAAAAGATACATGTGCAAAACAACAATATTGTAGGAAAGAAGGGAAGAAAAGTCAATCAGCCAGTAATGGTTAGCACCATGTTAACGTTTTTAAAGAAAGATACGAAAACCCAAATCTCAACCACAGGAAAAAGCTTTATTCAAATTTAAAAATGAGCTCTTTAGTATTTTACATATTTTGTAAAAGTAAAAAGTAAACAGTACGACTGTACAAAATTTTAGATTAAATTCGACAGATGTTAAAAATTATAAACGTCAATTCACTTTAAAGTTAAGAGTGGACAACCCATGAAAACTTTTCATTTGGTTGAACTTCTCTTGTTTGCATTGTTGTCTTCAACTGGTTGGACTGGCACATACACATTGGAATACATGGACAGGCAAATTGGAATACAAGAACAGAAAACTTGGATTACACGAACAGGCAAACAAATTTCAGATGACAATAGCCGCCGTTACACGAGCATCGTAAAGGCGAGCTGAAGTGAGATTGCATTGATCCGCATTATCATCTGCATCCGTACTTTTCGCAGCCAGGTGTCCCGGAAAAGGCAGCTGTCGGTCGGCCGATCGAGCGTCAACACAACGAGCACCTGTAGGTGAACTAAAGTGATGCGGATGAATGATCCAGGCCAGAGTTGGTTTAGACCCACCAATTCTTCCACGTTTAACCAAAGCTTATGTCAATGTAACCCACCATTCGTTAGATTGTGGTCCCCAATACGAATCATTACTATTTGGCTATAAATCATTATAAATATCCAAAAGTCAAAGGGTTCTGTTCTTGTCTTCCAATTTGTAACAAACTTATCATGTTTAGTTTTTTTTTTGATATATGCAAAGTACAATCAAATAATGCAGAATGGAATGATGAACACGAACAATTATGTTGTTTTATATAGCTAGGTTTTAAGTACCAATATTGGGACATGTATAACCCCCTCTCAGTCTGTTTACTACAACAGGACAAGGTCAAGTTAATATCCAAAGTTTAATTTAATATATCACATTTATTTAAGATTGCACAGATAATAGTTAGAAAGTTGACAATTTTGGCAATCAATTAATAAATTCTGGTGCCTTTTACGATACATTTATACAATTCAAGTTCATTATGAACCGAAGCTGTACCACTGAATGAATGGGCTGGTTCTATTTTTGTCAATGCTCAAATATATTGTCAACTTGACATAATCGATAACCAGTTAAAAGAGATTGAAAGCGTAGCAAAGCAATGGAAGATTATGAAGTCTTTGTGTATGAAATCTCTCTCGCATAAATCTCTTTTTTAAAATAACATTTGACATGCACTGCAGGCAACAATTCATCACTGTTGTGCTCTAATCCAAAAATCTTTTGGCGAGACTAGATTCTTTGGTCCATCTCCAAGGCCATTCAACCACCAACCAGTACTTCATGATCCATCACACTCTATTCAAACACGTGTCTGTTCTTCCATTTTCTCGTTAAAACAATTCTCACTTGAATTTCTAAATGAGGTCAAACATCCAGTCGTTACATATATAAAATATCAGTCATTGCCATAAAACTCAAAGTATGAAAACTATACTTTAATTAATCTCATTGTCTAAAAACGTGCTCAAAAACATTTTGGAATAAATAGTTTTACCACTTTTATCAACAAAACTGCGTAGATACAAGTTGTTTGTTCCGTATGTTCGCACAATTGTTTACTGCCCACTTCCATGGTAAAATACATAGTGACATGCAATCACTCACGTCTAGACGAAATGGCTGGTCGAGACAGTTGTTACCAATCACACAAATGAAGGGAGAGCACTCTCTCAATAGCACAAACATAAACAGAAATTGTGTCCCCCTGTTCCTTGATTATCCATGTGAATATTCCATTGTTTTTCACATCTTAGCATTCCATAAATTCCACGTAGTTGTCATTTACTGGCATAGCTCGCAATAGCAAAAGAAACAAACAAACCCTTGTGAAATAAAATGTTTCCCTCAATATCTTTCAGATAGTGCATGTTTGGCTTTGCCCAAGTGTAAAAGCTGAGCACATTTGAAGATGCAGCACTAGTTGCCAAAAGGAGCAAGAAATGAGTTTCAGCACAGAGATCAGGGGAGGCAATAATGCCATTAAGGCAGACAACACAGACGGATAGTCCCGTCATAGAGAAAAAGAAAATGTGGAGCAGGAGTAATCGTGTAAACAAACCGATGCCCCACAGACAGGGGCAGAAATCTTGTCAATGACAAACAGACAAAAAGAGAGGGGAAGTAACTGTCACACACAGGTCAGACAGTGACTAATCCAGTCTGCAAGACAGAAACGGGATAAAATCTGGTGAGAGTCACAGATCACAGAGAGAAATAATCCTCCTAATGAGACAAAGAAAACAATCTGAGAAAGTATTCAGGCTCTTTGTGGACTATGTACTTGAAGTAAAATCCAGTAAAAACAATCAGCATGTGTAAGAAACATGAGTGACCACATCAAAATTGGTGGCGATTGTTGATGAGCGAGTTAATATGGAATGCAATTTCTAGTTGTTAAACTCTCTATCATCGTTTTTCTCTCATTACTGTGTCATAACTTGGGGGTCGTTCATCGTCAGTGGGGAGTGGTGGAGCAGATGGTGTCACTGGCGATCTGAATTAGAAACAACAAAAATATCTTCACATCTTTATTTTAAATTATACTTTGGCTTGGTTGCCGACCTATTGATTAAAGTTATACTTTATTAAATGACAGTACCCAAGGATATTTATCTTATCTGCGCTGGTTGCTCAAAGCAGTATTAAAATTAAACCTAGATTAGATGACGTAATGCCATGTTGAAAGCGTATCTCTAATACCGCTATTAGTGTTAACACTGCTTTGAGCAACCGGCCCCTGATGACTTTGCACTGTAGCCTAGGTGCTTGGTAGAAAAGCAGGAAGAAACCTAGGTAAAAAAAATCCACAATTTGTGGAGTCACTTAAATCAACTGAGCAAATATGTAAAGATTAAGAGCCCATAACATGGTATAATAAGAATTAGAGTGGAATTGGTCAGCTTTATTTGTATCAATTTGCACCTTTCACAATTTGTGCGTAAGAAACAACCTAGCAAAAAGCTATAAAAGAGTATTAATATCTTTACATTACTTATTAACATTTGGTCAAAACAAAAAGTGTAGGAATGAGGTATCAGACCTACCCTGCATCTGAAGACTGCGGTGGGTACATAAACGGCTGAAATGGTGCAGGTTGGTTAGCTGAGTACACAATATTGGGAGGGGGAGGTGGGGGTGGCAGTTGTTGGTTAGGGTAGGGATGACCCCATCCCGGATACATCTCATGACTTGGGTACATATCATGGCTAGGGTAGATTTCATGAGATGGATAAGGCGCCGTGGGAAATGTTGACATTTGTGTATTTGTCCCATATCTGGTGGAGGACCCAGGAGAGTATGTCACTTCATGGCGCTGCTATACAAAACAACAAAGAGACAAAAACAGTTAATCAGTGTCAACAAATTGTCCATGTCTACTCAAACTGGGTTGAAGTCAGGCTCTTGCCTATGCTTTAGGAGTGTTTATTCATCACATCCTCAAAATTTCTCATCCATCTATCTCATTGTTTCCAAAGTCTTACACACACAGAATCCATATAATTATATTGGTTCATTTATTCAACAAGGCCTTTTTTTAGAAAGACTCTTTAATTTTTAGATTTGTGCACTAACAGTATTTAACTCCTACATGTACTTCCCAGATGCCTTCTTGCCTACCGTATATCAGGGGTCCAATACAACGACATATCTGTGTTGAAAACATCAAAACTCTTCCAATCAGCAATGCGTTACAATATTAGCCTTTCCAGGAACTGGCTTTGACAATAACTCAACAGCAATGACAAGTTAACACATTATACAGAAAAGTATGCGCAAAATGAATGTCAGAATTTTATCAAAAAAAGACTCAGGGACAAGAAGAAATTTTCTTTGTCAATTGTAAGATGACTAGCATAGTATAAGCAGAATACCTGTGATTCTCTCTGGGAATCTCGTTGTTTGATTTTCTCTCCAATATGAGAACAGAGTGTAATACCAGTGAGAATAAATAATACACCTACAGTGCAGGCCACAGGGCCAATAATACGAAAGAACCTGCAAAACAAAACAAAATATTGATCTATTTACATGTACAGTATTCATAATTCATAACTTGAATTGTTCGCTTGTTCGTCTATCCGACTGTTTCATTTGGTACACAATTTAGGTCTGTCAAAGAGATGAATGCGGTTCACAATGTAAGGGACAGTTTATGAGTGATAAACACATTCAATGTCAAGTAAGACACACAGATTTCATCGGGATTACAACTTCTAGGTGTATTCCATATGTAATCCATATGAAATGCGTTCGTCTTACTTACCCCTAACTGACAGCTCCTAAATGTCTCTAAAAGATTTGTTTGTTTGTTTGTTTGATTGGTGTTTAACGTCGTATTCAAAGGTATTTCATTTATATGACGATGGATTCTCCACTTCTTAATCTGCTCTACTCAATACGGCGGAAAGCCGGGAGGAAACCTCGTAAAAAACACCCCTGCGATTGCCGAAGTCACCTCATGTGACTCCCTCATATACCTCAGGTCCACTGGGAGACTTGAACCCGTGTGGTACATCAAAGGAGGATCTGCAGTCGGACGCGCTAACCACTGAGCCACGAAAAACGCTGAAGAGGAGGTTTGGCATATTTTTTTACCACGGCCATTTTGAATAGCTATGACAGATCTCACAGAAACCGCTGAGCTTGACCTAGTTTCCCAAATATGGAAGTCTGACGAAAAAGACGAGTTCCATATTTGGAAAACTAGGTCAAGC
>JAVFBZ010014069.1:0-11876 GCA_032466195.1 Katharina tunicata | reverse complement strand
TAAACTCATAGAGACCGATTGGTGACGTAAATGCTGTCTTGAACTTATCACATTCCTGAACTTCAACCTGGTGATATGCTGATTGTAGATCCATTGTCGAAAACCATCGAGATCCAACTAGTGCATCCATGGATTCGTCTATTCTAGGAAAAGGATGGGAGTCTTTCCGTGTTTTCGAGTTCAATAATCTATAATCTACACACAATCTTAACTTATCAGAGGTTTTTCTTACAATTGGACTAGAATACTCACTAAGACTTGGTCTAATAATACCTTTGCGTAACATGTCCTTGAAGTGTAATTTTACCTCTTCGAGTTGAGTCGGCGGTATTCTTCTGTAAGGTAATTTCACAGGGATATTATTTGTCAAATGAATTGAATGTTTTAACACATCTGTCTTTCCTAGGTCATCAGGACCAGAAGCAAACACTGAACTATATTTCCTGAAAACTTCTTCAGCGAGAGATTTCTTTTTAAATCTAATTCAGAAGGAAGTTTATTTTCTACAAAACAATCTTCGTTATCAATATGTGTTTTTCTACACTGTTTTACAGTTATGCTATTTACAGAAACTTCAACTTTGATATCACCAGTTTCAACATAAGCCTCTGAAATAACACCAAGACGAGTTCTTGGTGCTAACCAAACTTCTTTTTGTCCAGCATTGATAACTCGAACAAAAAAGTTTCCTTTTGAAGCGTCAACCAAAGTTTTCATAACCATCACATTACCTGGGAGAGGGGTGCACACGGGCCTGATGGATTACTAACTACTAGAACATCACACTGAGATTGAGCAGGTAACCTAACTTTGTCTACACCAGAGCAACGCACAAAACTTATTTTATTTTCAGAAACAGTCTTATCCTCGAAAAACTTAGCGTAGTCAGGTAAGTATTGGAGAATGTTTGTACCTATCAGTCCCGGAACAAGCGATCAGCGGTCAGTATCCTCATTATCCTTCGTAATCAAGATTCCTCTATTTCGTTATGTCTTATTATCAACTTCCACATCCACTTATATATATGCTGTATAGGGTATGTAGGTTCCATTGGCTGTCATGAGCCGAAGCAAAGATTTACCTTCCTGTAATTTCACCCTATCTTTTAGGTAAGTGTAAAACTTTTCACTGCTAACAGAGACCATAGATCCCGAATCTATCACACAATTAATCTTGACACCAGCAATGCTTACCACTTTAATAGGACTAACCCCTACAATGTTCTCTAACCAATCACCTGAGCGACTGTTGTCATCTAACCCTGTGGTTGTGCTCTGAACTACCGCAGGGCAGTTTAGTTTAAATGAGTTTTGTCTGTGGTGCTGGGATGATCCCTTTTGAATGCTCTACATTCGTACTGGTAATGACCAAATTCCCGCGGTAATGGCAGTTGCCTTTTCCTTTTTGTTTGTTAGCAAATGTTTGTTCTTCAAACCAAATTCTTTGTTCCTTCATATTTTGATTTAGAGATTCCTGTAGCTTAGCAATAATTTTTAGAAGTTCAGTTTGTTCTTTAATAACATCATGAAACAATTCAGACTCGTGTGTAACATGTTCCACTGTAGCCTCTTTGACGGCTGCCTTGCATGGTTTCGGTTTATCTGGAACGTCGAAATCCGAAGCGAATTCCATTGCCAACTCTCGAACATCTAAGAATGTGCATTGCGGATCTGAGCGCCTGAATTTAGAAAGTTCCCATTTCAGATTAGGCGAAGATACTTTCTCGATAAAGTGATCACGAAGCATAATGTCATAGTTGGTAACAGGATCTGGAGATAAACGTTTAAGTTTATTTAAGAGTTCAACTAAGGCATGTGAATAATCTGATATTGATTCACTTTCTTCTTGTTTTCGGGCGGAAAATTGTCCAAGGAGATTAGACAGAGTTATTCGCTCACCGAATACTTCACGAAAAGTACTGAACACATCCTGGGCATTAGTACAGTTTCGGCATTTTAATTCTGATTTCACGGCACCATCGACATGAAAAGCTAGAAAATCAACAGCTTCATTTCTTTGAAGGTTTTCTGATCATAAAACTCGTTCCGCATCTTCGATCCAGTCATCGGCTGCTTCTGTACCAGAATACTTGGGCAATTTCCTCTCTCGGACGATCAAAAGAGAGACTTCTTTGCATTTTCAGGCCGTTGTTGTTGTTGCTCGCGTCTGAGCTCTTGGACTGTTGCTCTACTTTCATCTCTCTCTTTGGTGATTGTTTCAAGCTGTTCTTGTAAAGTAGACAGTTCAATATTAGTCGCCATCATGAAAGTATGTCACAATCAGGAATTTCACTAAAATTGACTCATCTGGACTTCAGGGATTTCTAACATCGGTGCTCGCTACTGGACCAGTCACTGTTTATTAAGTGTGTCACCCCACTTCTGACACCAATGTAACGTGGGGGTAATTTTGTTACGGATTAAATGACACAACACCCATCAAAGTTGGAACGGGCATATATTTACTTAAAACGGTACACGGATAAAACCGTAAAAACGGTGACTGGCCAGTTAAACAGGATTGGCCTTCTGTAACATAATACAAAATAAAGTACATTAATAGTTATGCAGAAATATCAATACAATATAATGTCAATGTATTATGTAATAATTAATAGGAAAATCATGTGAATATGTAATAAAGTTTGTTAACTAACAAAATAGTTGGTTACTTTATCGAAACACTGTTACATGATTTAATAATGCTGAATGGTGTATGCATGTAATACTATATTATGAAGTATATGTAATAAAACATATTAAGGGGAGGTGTAACGTTATGTAATACTATGTTATGAAATATGTAACAGGTTGATGTTCTCAGTACTATTGATATTAGGTGGATAAAACGAGTTTCACATGTGACAGGTTCATTATAACTAGGTATGGTATATTATACAGTACTTCTCCATAAGGTATGTCTTGCATATAACCAATTAATCAAGAAGTGAGCAAATACAATATGTTTGCAATGAAGTGCATATGTACTATGGCAGACATTAAAAACACACCTGTTATTAAAAACCCAGCTCGTTTCATAGCTATTTGAGTACGATACAGCAGCGCTGACATCACCTGTTAATATTACAAATATAACCATATTACTTTCTTTTTACACTTTTCTTTCTTTATCAAGTTCAAGTTAATAAAGGTCAAGGTCAAGACAACAGTTCAAGATTTCCTAATTTATACATAAAATATCTATCTGATTCATCTGTTTGGGGTTTTACATACTACTTTATGTTATTTCACTTAAGTATTTTAATACTTATATACGGTGGTACCAGTATTACGGCGGTGGAACAGGAAAGTGGTTATTGTGCTGCTCCCCTATTTACTCAATCTTTCCCACTGAGGGAAGATAGTAGCCTACTCTAAATGTGTATTTTCTCATCATTAATATCACTGGTCACAGTTATCAATGGCACCCTAGGCTAATTCATTATAACGTAGTGAATAACATTTACCCAAATGATATGATACTTATGTAATAAAGCCTTATATAAGCACTCAGCGAAAATACAGCGATAAGTGAGTACATGAGAAATCAAATAATAATCGAAAAATCTAAAAATTTCTAAGATTTATCGCCAAACATCAAACATGTCAAAAACCCGGGGTCATATTTATACATGATAAGTAACTTGAAAATGTCGAAGCAAATAAAACATTATTTAAAGGTTTACACAACCTGACAACTGTCTTACAATTGGCAAACAGTGTTCATAAAACAATCTGCAGTAAATTTGTTACAAGAAAATACGAAAAATGGTTGAAAAATCACCTTTTCCGACAGCTCAGGGGCCTGGGCTTCTACTCGAACAACCGCATGGAAAATTCAGCGTGACAAGATCAAAGTCCGTTCCGGTTGAATATGGGCAAGGGGAGGTCAAAATGTCAGTGCAGAATAAACAATCTGTTTGATTATCTCCCTTGAATCAATAAAAAGCTGATATTAAAAAATGACACTATCAGGTAAAAATGGGGAAAACAAAGTTTGATTAAAATGATTTAAAGTATTACCTGAATGTTAAAAATACTGATTCGAAAATAAAAATGAATTTATCTGATCTGGTCACAAGTAGAATATTGAAAATTGCTGTTTTGAAGATCATAAATATTTCTCTTGTGAAAGGTGGAAATTCACAATCTTTTAAAATCACATGGAACGTACTTTATTTGAGCTTTAAAAAAAATATGAAAGCAAACCTCTCAAACTATCAATCGCATTTCTAAAAAAAAACGGACAGCATAGTGTATTCTGACCAAATAAAAATAGTTCCTCACAGAACTATTGATATACTGGATATTGGTGTAAATAACTGATCTGTGTTCGGCAAATACTTCCGATACACACATTTGATAAAGAAGAACAAAATAGCAGTACTTTCTAAACAATAATCAGAGAATTCATACAAACACTGCGTATGAATTCTTCTTGTGGTATAGACAGTGAAATGGCATCAGCAGATTTGGGGTTTTTTTTAAGAAAATTACGGAGGCCTCTTTGATCTGAAATAACTGATATAAACAATAAATAGAATATTGCACATTGAAGTGTGAATATCATAAATATTTCTCTCATAAATGGTGGAAATGATAACCCACTCGATGCTTCGCATCTCATAGGTTATCATTTCCACCATTCACTCGAGAAATATTTATGATATGCAAACTTCGCTGTGCAATATCCTCTATATATCCGGGCAGTTGGTGAGTGATGTAGCCATTTTATGCTCACCTTGCGAATCAGCTGGTCTTCAAATCGTGAGACAGGCTAAATTTTACTATATGGCGTCAAAATTTAAAAAAATGTTAGGATTATCGCTTTGCAGAGTGCCCAGAAGGGAAGAACAAAGGTAAAGGAGCATTTTGGTGGTCAATTTCATTCACTCAGACACCTTATGTGACCGTAACATGGTGCACCTACAGAACTATGTGCGCTGGACTCCCAAAAAAGCCTTATTCAGAACATCTCTGACCTTGATTTTTGCAGTCAGGCATTATCAAAATTTCAGAAAAACCAAAGGTCTGATCACTCGGACTAGATTTAGACCAAATTTCACTTTTATCAATTTTTACCAGTGTCACATTGTTAACTAGCCAATGATTCTGCGAGTTATTCTCTTAGCAAAAAAAAAAGTGATTTATTATTATTATTATTATTTTTGTTATGGTTCACCAAGACCTAAAATTCACAATCAGTCCTATTGTCTGATAGAAAAAAACGTCTCACATTATTCATTTGTTTTACAGACATGCCTGATTACAGCCCAAAGATGGTTGGCTTTAATACTGGCTGTCTTACGTGTACTGATGTCTCAGTCTAAAGAAGAGGTTATCTTATCCAGAGTCCAGGAACTTCACTTGGTTGCATCCTTATACTCTGATTCCACAGATGGACATCAGTCTCCTGATAGTTCTCCAGATCATTCCCCGGAAGAGATTTTAGCACTGTAAGTAAAAATATTGATTAAGAAAGGTTAAGGTACAATGTGAATGGACAGAAACCAAAACCTTCTTAATACATGGAAGCACAAAATGTGAACAAAATAATACATTGCCATAGCCTGAATGAATGACTTGCTTTGGCTGGGTATGCAATGCTTGTTTAAAAGCACTTTGACAGTTTAAATTTACCAAGATCCCTTGATAAACATCAATATCGTTAAATCTATTAACTTTTGACTCATGTTTTAACTCATGTGATGTCTCATTCTTTCAATTATAAATACTTACTTTCCGCAGATCTCAAAATAAACAATGAAACCTTATAATAGGAACGGCACGATTATAACAGGTGCACAGAAGTAAACTGCTACACCCATTTACAATACACAGAGGGATTGCAATAGGTGTAGAGCAGTAAAACTGCGGTACCAGATATGTTATGTTCAACTGTAAAATAAAAAACAATTTGTGGAAAATGGTATATAAAGCTATTTTCAGATAAACGTAAAAACTTTTTTTTTTTAGATATATCCTGCAGAAAGTTGGCTGTTTGTCAAAGCTGTTAAATGAGCATTGTTGTTCATTATCTGATCAAGAGAATTGTGATAACGTATGTCAAGGGATGTCTCATCTTCTCTTATATCTTACTCATATGTTCCAGTCAGGTAAGCCAACAAACCTTATTCCACTTCTAGTTTTCTGTTGAAAACTCTGTAGCCGTGATAATTCTTGGTAGAATTTGCTGAAACAGGAGAAGCTGTAGCCATTTTTTAAAAATGTCCAACAATCAAAAATATGTCAGATTACAAACTTATTGTACAGAGTAAGGCTTGGTACAATGTTATGACATCAAGTTTGGCTTACTCTACGTTGAATATGTGTGAATAAACTACCCGCTCATGCTTGAAACCCAAGAATAAATTGAGTCTTGCTTTTCACAGTTCTGATATCTACAATTCACGTTGTATGGAAACATGTATACAGAGGGATACTTTCATATAGTAAATATATGTAGTAATATTTAATTGGGGGCTGCGCAGTGGTTCCATGGTGGATTTTTGCCTACAGAGCCACCTTCACTGTACCCAGAATAGGTTCGATTTCCCCTGTGTCCCTGTGGATCTTAGGTACACAGGGAAAGTTTTGCAGGTGAGTGAGGAGTTCATGAAGCGGTCATATACATGTAAGTGAATATTCTTGAGTATTTTGTTAAATACCAATCAAATAAATAACTCAATTATATTGTTACCAAACTAATGTTAGCCGGATTTTGATTTTCTTAATCTGCACTAACTGCAGTGAAAACCCTGCAGTTGTCAAATTAACCAAATAAAGCATTTTTTGGCATAAAAAGGACATGCAGTTTTATCTAGACATGGCACCTTTGGGTGATATCCAGCCATGCCTCTGCATTGCTCTCTGTCTAACACCCTAGGTCATATGGAAAACTTATTACCGTATTCGCCTGTGTAAAGGACGCCATTTTTTCCAAAGAAAATGGGTGCTTTATTTAGAGTGCGTCTTATACATAGCGGTAAAACATAGACGCTTTTTTTTTACAGCAGTCTCTACACCAGGGCGGGAAATAACGGTCGGACATCGGACAATTTCCAACCATTTCACAGATTTGTCCGAGCAAAACTCGCTGTGGTCGGTCAATCTGTCCGAGCAAACCCATAGTATTTAATAAATTCCAGCCACACGTGCACGTTGTCGCATTTTCATTGGTCAATAGTTGAGGCCATCCAGAAAAAACGATAATCTGTGCAGTTAGCAAGAATCCCCGGGAATATTTTACAATATGGACTTATTATCTTTATATTTTATTGTCAGATCAATGTAAAACATCCAGTTATAACTCGTATCGTGAATTTCCAAGCACTTTTTTAGAAGAATAAAAGCTCAGTATGAAATCTTTCGATCAGGAAGCTATATTTCATTACAACAACAACATGTAGCAAGATCGTGCGTTATGCAAACAAACTGCTTACGGGGTTTACAACCTCTTGTTAGCTCAAAATGTATATAGTAGAGTTTATTACTGGAAGTTATGCAATCCCCAAGATGTTCTTGCGTCCTGTACACAGTCGTAGATGTTTTTTCTTGGATTTGACCTTTGAGTTAGGGGTGCGTCTTATACATGGATGCGTCTTGTACATGGGCGAATACAGTATATTTTCGACATTCACCCCAACAGGGTCTTTGCTAGCCAAGAGTTTTAATACAAGGCACTCTACATTACATCCCTTGGTGGACAGAGCGTTTATGACCAGAACTTACAGCTACATAATTGATTGGCTGCATCAGAATTTGTAGGCACCAATCAGTTTGTGTGTGAGGTTATCGAATCGAGTAGTTTGGGTGACCCTATAATGATTGTATGCAAGTTGTAAGGGCACATCTGATTGGTGAATAAATGATGTTGTAGACTTATTAATGTGTGATAGCTTTTGTCAATGTAAAAATATTTGATGAAACCACACTGGCACCTACCAGCATAATTCAGTATACTTTGTCTACTCATTTTATACGGTACACTTATTTCTTTATTGACAAGGGCTGCGCCGTGACTGTGGTTGAGGGTTGGACTTCAGAACCCCCTTCACTGTACCCGGATTAGGTTTAATTCTCCCTGTGAACCTTGGGTATATAAGGGAAGTTTTCCAGTGGCTACGGAGTTCGCAGGGTGGTTTTTACTACGTTTTTTCTCTGTTTTCCGCCATACACTGGCAACACAAAGTCTTCGTGTAGGTGAAATACTCTTTACGACGTTAAACACCAATCAAACAAATAAAGCTTTATTTACATCTGAATAACCTTATTATGGTCAGTTTATTAAATGCGTAATCATTTTTTTCCACTTCAAGCTTCATGTTGTTTTGGTTTTAGGTTTGTTTCGTCGTTTGGCTACAGCCAGTATGCAGGTGCTGACAAAAGACACCACCCCAGGTTATTTTACCATTCAACAGATCAACCTATATTTCCTTGGTTTAGGAGCCTACTACCCTACTCTTACCCTCCAGTGGTGCAATATTCTTATCTTATTGAACTATGACAATCAGCAGTGGTGGTCTACAGTCATGGTGACTCCAAAGAAATACATGCCTTCAAGCCAAAGGTACTCTACTCCATTGTGTGTTTATCTAAACTATTATAAAAGAATAAAGCTTTTGAAAAATTCGCTTTTCTCATTTCAAATACTAAAAATTTGTTTTTCTCACCAACCAGAATCTAGTTGATCTGAACAGATTAATATAATAAAGCAATAAAGAAACCCCAAAAAGACGCATTTTGACGTTCTTAATATTTCGACTTTTATTAAGTCATTATCAGGAGAAAATGTGAAAATCAAAGGATAAGTAAAAGTTTGTATACCTGAGGAAATACACAGAGATGCTAGTACCACAGTTGACAGTTGTTGACATAACAATCAGAGGGCAATAAATATGTTGGCGAGATAAGATGTATATCCTTCAAATACCCATAAAATACACAGATGTCAGTTTTGTTTATGCTCACAGAATATGTAACATTTACTTACATGTGAATATATGTATTTTTGTCAAGAGTAATCACACTGGCACAGGGATATCGACTAATTAAAGTCGATAAATTATCTCATGTTCCAGATCAATTCTCAGAGACAAGTTTCGAGATAGACCTGAATATCAAGTTGTTCTGGATAACCTAATGGTGCATCTCAAGAAAAGGCAAAACATGTAAATTGTGAAGATAAATAGGTGGCGAATATGTAACACACATAGATATTAGGTGTGGGTTAAAATAAGCACAACTTGAAAAATGTATTATTTAGAGTTAGTAGTAAACCCATAGTCTACCGAATGAAGATGAGGGCAGTTAAGGGTTGTCTGATACAGAAGGAAGTTTCGTCTTAACCAAGAGGTTGTTGAGAGATTTGTTCTTCTTGTACAATATGATTAAGTAGCAACCAGCACAAAACCCAAAAGTAGTGTAGCTTGGGTCGCGTTTATACCTCGATAATATTGCGCCGGTGTCATGCTTGTTTCGCTGTATTTCCCTGTCTGGTAGTTATAGCCGTTATATATATAGTTTAAGGGATGAAAGCAACTGTTTTTGTCTTCACTTGATTAAACTACAAAATATAAATTTTGCATACAATTTTGTTATGTATATACTATTAACCCACATTGCCAAGCGTTTAGAGATACAACGATGCTTCTATTGTGGTTTTATTTTTTTTTTAGTATTCTACTCTTAGTTTCCGTATGTGAAGGCTTAATTACCCGACCTGGGGGACGTACCCATCTGGAAGCATCCAGTTGGGATGCGTGAACCCCAAAACACGCAATTACCTTAAACGTCTGGTCAGGTTATTAGCCTACACACAGTGAAATCACCAGTGAGTACATATCCCAGAGTTGTCTTGCTAAGAGTCTGGGCCCTATCCAAAAAACGTCACTGACAAAAAATAGATTTAAGATACAAGAATAACTCCCATTTTTGCTCTATTGAGAATGTTATATATTATCTCTGGTAGATTTTTCCTCTGACATACAATCTATTAAACTCCAACAACGCTACTAGACGGATGTAAAATATGAACATCACAATGAGTTTGCAAATAAGAGGGCTGTAACCACAAATAATTGATCTCTTTTATTGTGTCAGTTGAACAAAAGTAATACAAATAAACTGAAATAATACAAAGATTCAATAGATCTATAAATATGATAGAGATATGCAAGATTCATATATACATGTAAGAAAAAATGGAGTCTTTCAATTTTTTTAAAATTTTGGCATGTAGGGCCTATGTTAAATATCCGATGTGAATAATAACCATGACAGATTTCTGAGATCTACTAGTAGGTGTAGATTTATCTGTTCTGGATTTGTTAGGCCTTCTTTGACTTTCTTGGAGAATACTACTTCAGCCGGCCTGTTTTTAAATTTATTTCTGAAATAGAAAAGAAAATGACAGCTTGACAGATATACAATTAAGTAAAGACATATTTCTACTAATCCAATAAAGCGCAAATGGCGCACAGCATGTTTGTCTTCAATACCTAACTAGACGTTTTTCTTACACAATAAATTAGAAATTATTATTGCTATACTGAAGAATTCAAACGTTAACCCTCCTCTGGGCCCTCACCGACTCTCAACATCATACCATTCGGTCATGTGCAAGTCTTATTATTTCTTCAGCTCCAGAACTGAGGGACGTATATTTGATGTTGCTAGAACAGAGAAGAATTCTTTATATAAAATGTCTGTGTGTCTCCGTTGTGGCGTGCCTAAACCTAGTTGGGATGGCCACTCGGTATGCTTGGCTTGTCGTGTACATGCCTTATGTACAGGGCCACGATGAACTCCGTCCGTATTGAAGAGTGAGGCCTGGCTCTGTCGCCAAGAACTAGCTATAATTGTATCTAATCCAATTAACCACAAATGGTGTACAGCATGTTTGTCTTCAAGACCTAACCACACGTTTTACATTGAACACATGCATACAGTAGAAAATATTTTTAAAATTACGACTAAATAAGCTCTGCAGATTAATTAGAAAGTTATGACCGCAAAAGTCTGTTCAGCTGACTTCTCGCTGTCAGAGATAAGGCTAGTCGGGGAAGATCTCCGAAGTTTTACATGATAGGCCTATATATTTATCAGGCGTGACGGAGTACAACACATGGGTAATTGCGCGCTTGTCCGATACACTCGTACATTGTCATATACCCGCAGCTCGTTTCGCGATATTTCACAAATAAATACAGGTAAATACAAACTTTGTAGATATTCTGTTTAGTTTACAATTTATACTTAATTTATCTAAAAGCGCAAATTCTTTGGATGCCATGGTTTAAAACAGGACTATTTCTCCTGATATATAGAGCTACTTTAAATTAAAGTTTGTTCCAGTGGTGAGATGAATCACAATTTTAATTCTGGTGTTACACATTAACATTGAGCTGATTGGTGTAGGTGAAAGGCCATCTAAGCTGTTAGGAATGTCAATGAGATTCTTAATAAACTGAAAATTTTTGCATTGCTGTATGTGATAGTGAATCTCACTATTGCCTTTAACATGCTCCTTCGTCCGTGTTGAAATACCATCACATCAAGCAATTCCCAAATTAAATTTCGCGTTTTTATTATTTGTCGAAAAACCAACATTACTCTCAAGGTACAGTACAGCCGTTTTCTAACTAAACATCCTACTTGGATGTTGGCCGGACCATGGCCGGACCATGGCCGGACCGTAGCAGTACCCTGATCTATCCTCTGCATATCATCCGGCCAACATACGTGTATGATCGGCGGAAGATTCGAGTAGGATCGCCGCATGTTGGCCGGAAGATGGGCGGAGGATTTTGCGACATCGAATAAATTAATACTGAAATATGTGTTACTACAAGTTGTGGCCCGTCTCATGAAATCGCC
>JAVFBZ010014037.1:0-11879 GCA_032466195.1 Katharina tunicata | reverse complement strand
ACTGCTCAGTAGAGATCAACTCTCTGACAAACACCTGAAACATTTAAATACACAGACACAAACTGCTCAGTAGAGATAAACTCTCTGACAAACACCTGAAACATTTAAATACACAGACACAAACTGCTCCGTAGTGTTCAACTCTCTGACAAACACCTGAAACATTTAAATAAACACACACAAACTGCTCAGTAGTGTTCAACTCTCTGATAATATCAGGGTAGGATGTATAGTTAGAAAACAGCTGTACTGTACACCATGTGACATACCCTTTAGTACCCAGAGTGACCAATATCCGCAGCCACCCTAAGGAGTACAGTGTTTCAAACCAAACAGATAATAACCAATACCCCCACTAACTCTAAAAACAGAATACAATATTTTAATAAAATGATTACAACCATAATCCGAACCAGATCCTAAGAAGAAGTACAGCGTTTCATCAAAAACTTAATAAACATTATTCTCACAAACCATAACAAAGACTATAGTTTTAAATTGAAAAAAGTTTATAGCCAACATCTCTACCAGCCGTTAGAAAAAGAACCACATTTTCAACAAATTATTTATACCAATAAACCCCACCAACCCTAAGACAGAGAACAGCATTTTAACAAGTCAATTTCCCCACCGACCCAAGGGAGGAAAACAGCAACTGAACGAAACAATAAAAACTACTACACCTACTTTGGTGGAGAAGATAGATTCAACTAAAGACTCAAAAAGGATATCCCCAGCCACCTTAAAAATAGTAAGGCCATTCAAATACAGGATAACCACCATTATTATCCGTCAACCAAATTCCTTTTGTTTTGATTGGTCAATTTGCCAGGGGATAAAAACCCATACACTATGGAAGAATTTTCAACTCATGGATAATAAAAAACAAACATGGCCGCCTTCGCGTCAAATTTTGCTTTCTTAATTTAATGAAACTGACGGTAAAATTTGTCAATAAGTTGGCAATTACATAGTTTAAAACCTCATTTCTTCAGTTGCTACATTTAAATGACGGTAAAATATCTTAAACATCGGTTTTTACAGGCTGGTTTTGTGCAACGTCATTGACTGTTTTCAATGTCCCTGGAATCTGACAGCGTTGTCATGGTAGCGTCAGCGGTCAGGGGAGGTAACTCTGAGGAAAAAAAACACTGGCGAGGACACATTTGTCACAAATTCAATTTAAAATAAACTCTGACAGGGAGGCTTGACGGATAATATATTCATCATTGACATTTTTCGCAGGGTGTAAGGATTTTTATGACCGTCTTGAAGATCGTGCACCACTTTCGCCTGTGGCTCAGGGTGTGCGAGCTTCAAGACGGTCATAAAAATCTGTACACCCTTTGAAAAATGTCAATAACTAATAATATCCCATCTACTCTTAGCTGAAATAGAGTGACATCTCCATCTAACTGTAGACTATAACCCTATTTGTTATCATTAAAAGAGAGAGAAAAAACATTAAATTATATTCTCACCACAAATGATATGTTACTTGTTCTTTCTCTGTCCAGCAGTGATGAATTGTCCACAGAGATCTCCCCAGTTGATTGGTTAACCTTGAACGCATTTCCCGTCTGATTTAATAGAAAGAATCCAAACACAGCATTCTTACCCTAAAAATAAAGTGTCACCACATTTAATACCAAAGGTCAGAAAAGGTTAGACATCCCATAATACCTGTCTGGTCATTGAGTAGCACAGGTTAGACATCCTATAATACCTGTTTAGTCAATGTTTAGCACAGGTCAAACAAGGTTAGACATCCCATAAAACTTGTCTGGTCATTGTGTAGCGCAGGTCAAACCACGTAAGACACCCTCTAATACCTCTCTAGTCATTGTGTAGCACAGGCCAGACAAGGTAAGACATCCTATAATACCTGTCTGGTCATTGTGTAGCACAGGTCTGACAAGGTAAGACATCCAATAATACCTGTCTGTTCATTGTGTAGCACAGGTCAGACAAGGAAAGACAACATATAATACCTGTCTGGTCATTGTTTAGCAAAGGTATGACAAGGTAAACATCCCATAATACCTGTCTGGTCAGTGTGTAGCACAGATTAGACATCCCATAATACCTTTCTGGACATTGTGTAGCACAGGTCTGACAAGGTAAGACATCCTATAATACCTGTCTGATCATTGTGTAGCACAGGTTATACATCCCATAATACCTGTCTGGTCATTGTGTAACACAGGTCAGACATCCCATAATACCTGTCTGGTCATTGTGTAGCACAGGTCTGACAAGGTAAAACATTGCATAATACCTGTCTGGTCATTGTGTAGCACAGGTCTGACAAGGTAAGACATCCCATAATACCTGTCTGGTCATTGTGTAGCACAGATTAGACATCCCATAATACCTTTCTGGTCATTGTGTAGCACAGGTCTGACAATGTAAGACATTCTATAATACCTGTCTGATCATTGTGTAGCACAGGTTAGACATCCCATAATACCTGTCTGGTCATTGTGCAGCACAGGTCTGACAAGGTTAGACATCCCATAATACCTGTCTGGTCATTGTGTAGCAAAAAAAAAATACCTTGTCTAACACATCCCATAATACCTGTCTGGTCATTGTAATTGCTGCTTTCCTTTAATATTTGCTTATTAATGTATTTTTTTTTTTTTTAAATCACATTTTCATCTGTTGTTATATTTCTTCTTTAAAAGTTTTATTGTATAGACTATATTAAGATATATATTTTGGTGTGTATAACTATCTTTGCTTATAATTTACTTATAATTTACTTGTACATATGTTCATTATTTTGTTTTAGTTTTCATTTTGTTTTTTACTATTTTACATTTTCACATCATTGGTGATAATCTTGAGTGCTAAAATATAAGCTTTAGTCGATTTAAAATCAAACTGACCGAATTGTGCCTAGCTTGTAATTGTTGAATAGCAAATAACATGTTTGTATCAGACACATAATTGAGAAAAATGAAAAAAATTAATTTGTCCCTACATAATAATATTAAAGATATACTGTATACACAGGTTCTAAAACAAAATGCCTCAGTCACTATGGCACATCTTCACCAGGTCCACTCCAAACACATTTTCCAAATAAAAGGTGATCAAAATCCCAGTATGTAGCGGACATCACTGAAAATCTATTACTATTTAATTTTATTACTATTTTAATTATTATTTATTGTGTATTTATCGATGCTATGCTGATATTCCTTGATTCAGCCGTTTCTGTGAACTCTTTAGTGAGGTCGGCTACAAAGGGAGACTTTGACAACTGGAAATAAATCTGCCCGTTTTCAAGTCACTTTGGTCGATTTGGAGTTGAATTAGTATATAATGGAGTTTTTTCAGGAAATGTTTGGTAAACTTTATGTAGTTTGAATACTTGAAATGTGGACATTCTAAACTATTTATATGGAAAATGAAGCTGGAGTGGAGAGGTGCCCTAGTGACTTGGGCGCTTTGTTTCAGAACCTGTGTAAATCTATAATATAATGAGGTATGGACAAATTACATTTTTTTAATAAAATCGATTTCTTTGTTTTTATTTTTTTAATTTTTCTCGATTGTGTGTCTGTTGCAAACATAATAAACTTGCAAAATGGTAAATTTTTGATAACATATTTTATTTACTATCCAACACATACAAGCCATGTGACTGTGGATTTATGGGCTTCGACAAGAGAGGATTAAACTATCCTTGCACTCGTTGCGGCAGCATGGCCTGTCTGAATTAGATCTACGGGTTAACACCTGCTCCCCCCGGCAGATAAGCAGATAACCATGATGTTCAAGGCAGGGTTGGAGTTTAATCAACCGATTTTGAAGTTTATTTTTAAACAAATAAATTTCAGGATTTTGATCGTGCTTTGAACAAACTGTTTCTCGCACACATGCGACTGACTTTATCATTTTCGTCACAATTTTACTCGCAAATGCGACCAGTTTGTTGTCAACTTTGAGCCCAGAAATGACCAAAATTGTGTAATTTGTAAAAATTGGCTAGCCTGCGTAATAGTCTGGCAAACTAGAAATTCATAAAATCGTCAAACTGCTCACATTGACTGACGCCGCAGTTACAAATATGTAGGTCTGTAGGCCTACCTCTCGGTATGCATGCTGTTTATTGTCTGTAAGTTAATTGAAGTCATTTAAGTTAATTGAAGTGATTTACCATGTGCTGTGGCGTGGCTTAATTGGTTATCTGCTGATCAGGATTAGCCTTAACTACCCTTATTTGAGAGAATGACATGTGTATTAAATATTGATACAACAAAAACAACAGCCTATTTAACTCTCACTGGAAGAGACCACCTGCCGGTAAAGTCTTTTTAAGGTCCAAACTCAAAGAAGTTTCACAATAGTTGAAATACAGAAAAATGTTAGATATACCTGATAGCATACACATGTAGGTGTGGACTTTGTATTACAGCTCACACAAGGTTAGATATCTATTAATACTAGTCTGGACATTCTGTATTACAGCTCAAACAAAAAGTGATTATAATGACAGTGCGGGATACGCGACTATATATCAGCTCGAGTTGGCTGAGGTCTGACTGTAGTATCCATCGAGCTCAAAGGGCTAGATTGATACGCAGTCCGACCTCAGACAACGAGAGGTGATACAATGGCGCGTACCCCTACTGTCATTTTAATCTATTTATCATATACCTTCAATTTTGAATGAAAACATCAGCCTTCTTGGGGACATTTTGTCAAACTTTCACTGACAATCGGCTGAAAGGGACGAAGGACTACTTAGAACAGGGCGGATGACGCTATTAAAAATAGTGCAGCGATAGTGGCCACGTTTATACTATGAAAAAAGCTGTTTAATTTCTTTATTATCAAACAAAACATGTCACGACTAGCTATTATGAAAGTCATAATGAATGGAAATGATATTCAAAGTGAACGCAGGATCAGTTTACATATATCATTACGCAAAGGGAAGCCCTGTCGACGTAATCACATGCACTCGTTTCACCTTTAAGGGTTTTTCTGCCATACAAGTCAATGGGAATCCCCTGTAAACAAAACATTGAAAATAGTCCGGGTTTCAGAGGATGTAGATATGGAAAAATATCCAATGGCTCTGTATCTTGCGGGTCTGCGCTATGGGTATATGATAAGGTCAGATATCTGATAATACTGGTCTGAACATTTTGTATAACATCTCACGCAAGGTTAGATATCTGATAATACTGGTCTGAGCATTCTGTATTACAGCTCAAGCAAGGTTAGATATCTGATAATACTGGTCTGGACATTCTGTACTACAGCTCAGACAAGGTTAGATATCTTATAATACTGGTCTGAACATTCTGTATTACAGCTCAGGCAAGGTTAGATATCTGAAAATACTGGTCTGAACATTCTGTATTACAGCTCACCCAAGGTTAGATATCTGATAATACTGGTCTGAACATTCTGTATTACAGCTCACGCAAGGTTAGATATCTGATAATACTGGTCTGAACATTCTGTATTACAGCTCACACAAGGTTAGATGTCTGATAATACTGGTCTGGACATTCTGTACTACAGCTCAGACAAGGTTAGATATCTGATGATACTGGTCTGGACATTCTGTAGTACAGCTCAGACAAGGTAAGATATCTGATAATACTGGTCTGGACATTCTGTATTACAGCTCAGACAAGGTTAGATATCTGATAATACTGGTCTGGACATTCTGTATTACAGCCCACGCAAGGTTAGATATCTGATAATACTGGTCTGGACATTCTGTATTACAGCTCACGCAAGGTTAGATATCTGATAATACTGGTCTGAACATTCTGTATTACAGCTCACACAAGGTTAGATATCTGATAATACTGGTCTGAACATTCTGTATTACAGCTCACACAAGGTTAGATATCTGATAATGCTGGTCTGAACCTTCTGTATTACAGCTCAGGCAAGGTTCGATATCTGATAATACTGGTCTGGACATTCTGTATTACAGCTCACCCAAGGTTAGATATCTTATAATACTGGTCTGAACATTCTGTATTACAGCTCACGCAAGGTTAGATATCTGATAATAATGGTCTGAACATTCTGTATTACAGCTCACACAAGGTTAGATATCTTATAATACTGGTCTGAACATCGCAAGGTTAGATATCTGATAATACTGGTCTGAACATTCTGTATTACAGCTCACACAAGGTTAGATATCTTATAATACTGGTCTGAACATCGCAAGGTTAGATATCTGATAATACTGGTCTGGACATTCTGTATTACAGCTCAGACAAGGTTAGATATCTGATAATACTGGTCTGGACATTCACAGACACAGGGATGAGCATTAAGTATTGATAAACATGTGAGATGTCAGAGGTCTTTCCTAAACAGTTTTTCCAAACGTGCTTATGACAATACATAAATATGATATGGACAACAGGACAAGTAAAGATGAAACAATTTCCTGTTCACCTGATCAAGATCCACAGCAGAGACTTGCAGTACAGGGAAGCCAGAATCTAAATTCTCCAGGACATCCACCTGATAACTGTTAAAGTCAATGATTGGGGCGTTATCATTGATGTCTGCTACTGTCACGTTCAGGATAGTGGTGACCACACGCAGCTCAGGTTTGTCTTCTTGATAGGCCTAAGACAAAAGAAAACAGATAGATTCCATTTTTGTATAACATGTAAATGAAAAAACTAATTGTGCTCTCTTCTCTTCAATCATAAACACAGTTCATGAATTGAACGGACATGTTCATGCTGTATTGGCAATATGTCACACCATGTTTGGTTCATTCATATTAATAGTTTTAATCAATGAAATGATTTATTAATATTTTGCAATTTATTTTAGTAACACGTTTAAAAACAAACGAAACAATAAAATTGAATGCCTTTAGAAAAGTCAAACCTGCATTGTGAGGTTTTTACATTCTGAAATGGGAAAAATAGATGGATTAAAACTACATTTTCATGAACATAAAAAAAGGTTTCTCTGTCAAAACTCACCTGTATTAGGAGGAAATAAGATGGTAGTGTTTCTCTGTCCAAACGCTCTGTGACACTTACCTGTATTAGAAGGAAATAAGATGGTAATGTTTCTCTGTCCAAACGTTCTGTGACACTTACCTGTATTAGAAGGAAATAAGATGGTACTGTTTCTCTGTCCAAAACGGTCTGTGACACTTACCTGTATTAGAAGGAAATAAGATGGTACTGCTTCTCTGTCCAAACGTTCTGTGACACTTACCTGTATTAGAAGGAAATAAGATGGTAATGTTTCTCTGTCCAAACGATCTGTGACACTTACCTGTATTAAAAGGAAATAAGATGGTACTGTTTCTCTGTCCAAAAGCTCTATGACACTTACCTGTATTAGAAGGAAATAACATGGTAATGTTTCTCTGTCCAAACGTTCTGTGACACTTACCAGTATTAGAAGGAAATAAGATGGTACTGTTTCTCTGTCCAAACGCTCTATGACACTTACCTGTATTAGAAGGAAATAAGATGGTAATGTTTCTCTGTCCAAACGTTCTGTGACACTTACCTGTATTAGAAGGAAATAAGATGGTAATGTTTCTCTGTCCAAACACTCTGTGACATTTACCTGTATTAGAAAGAAATAAGATGGTACTGTTTCTCTGTCCAAACGGTCTGTGACACTTACCTGTATTAGAAGGAAATAAGATGGTACTGTTTCTCTGTCCAAACGCTCTATGACACTTACCTGTATTAGAAGGAAATAAGATGGTAGTGTTTCTCTGTCTAAACGCTCTGTGACACTTACCTGTATTAGAAGGAAATAAGATGGTACTGTTTCTCTGTCCAAACGCTCTGTGACACTTACCTGTATTAGAAGGAAATAGGATGGTACTGTTTCTCTGTCCAAATGCTCTGTGACACTCAATTTTCCGGTCATATTGTTTATTGTGAATAGGTGACGTCCACCAACTTGTTCACCTTTAAAAACAGAAATGCACACAAATGCTTCAAAAATTGTTGTATCTGGTGTTCTCTATGTCCTGTGTCAGACACATAGAACGTTTCCCATGGTCTTATTGTCCCTGTTTGTCCTGTGTCAGACACATAGAATGTTTCCCCATGGTCTTACCTTCCCTGTATGTCCTGTATCAGACTCGGATAATGTTTTCCCATGGTCTTACCGTCCCTGTATGTCCTGTGTCAGACACATAGAATGTTTCCCCATGGTCTTACCGTCCCTGTATGTCCTGTGTCAGACACATAGAATGTTTCCCCATGGTCTTACCGTCCATGTATGTCCTGTGTCAGACACAGAGAATGTTTTCCCATGGTCTTACCTTCCCTGTATGTCCTGTGTCAGACACATAGAATGTTTCCCCATAGTCTTACCTTCCCTGTATGTCCTGTGTCAGACACATAAAATGTTTCCCCATGGTCTTACCGTCCATGTATATCATGTGTCAGTCACATAGAATGTTTCCCCATGGTCTTACCGTCCCTGTATGTCCTGTGTCAGACCCATAGAATGTTTCCCCATGGTCAAACCGTTCCTGTATGTCCTGTGTCAGACACATAGAAGGTTTCCCCATGGTCTTATCGTCCCTGTATGTCCTGTGTCAGACTCGGAGAATGTTTCCCCATGGTCTTACCTTGTGATATTCTGTACATGATCTTAACAGGCATCACCCCAGTGTCCGGATCGTAGGCTGATACAGAAAAACTGGGAATAGTTGATGTATTCTGAAACAGCAAACAAATGTCTATTTCCCCGGGAGAACACTATTTTACTATTTATCACATGTACCTAAACTAATACATTGAGCCAAGTAGTAAGAATCCTGTCTCTAAGAAATCATACAGAGACAATTTGTACTCTGGCATATTTTGAGACGCCCGAGGGCATACACTGTATGAAGTTCTCTGGGTGCGGAGTTACACTGATTGTGTATAATACTAGACTTTTCAGTGGATGTACTGGTTTTGAAGGAAATGCTATACCAGTGTATCTGGAACTACCTTTGAAACACACCAGGAGACAAAAGGCATTATACATGTTATGTGTATAATGTGTAAAAGGCTGTATAAAATCTCTAAGAGACTTACCATCCAAGTTACACAAATACACTACAGTGACTGCCATTTTTATGTTCAGAGTAAAGGAGGCAGTGAAGCATACAAACTGATGTGTACCTCAGGAAAGGTAACGTCATATCCACCGGTCTGGTTAAACTTTGGATTGTTATCATCAACATCAAGAATATTCACTGTCAGTGTAGATGTAGCATTATAGTCGGAATCCTGGCAAAAGACAATCACTAAAAAATGTTAATATCTTAAATCTGGAAACTGTATGTATAAATATTTCTTTACAAAACATGTTATCAATGCTGGTAAAAAAACTGCGATCCACTAGCAGCAAGATTGGCTTCTAAAGAGATGTAAGAGCCAAGGAAGGTATAGTTGTGCACCTAATAGACTAACAAAATAAATAACAAATATAATACAAGCTTTCTTCTACATCATTTCAGCTGTATATATTGGACAGACCGGACAAACAGTACGCAAAAGAATTAATGGTTATCAATTTGACATAAGAAACAATAACACTCTGCGTCCAGAAGTTGCTCACTTTAATCTACCGTCCCATTCAATTTATGACTTTCAAGTGTCAGTTTTAAAACAACAAAACTTCAAAACCCAGATGGAAAGAGAAATAGCTGAACACAAAATAACACATAAACTTGATTCTGTGAACCAAGGACTTAATGTAGACAATGGTTTTGCGACACAGTATAGAGACTAACCATATCTGTCGCCCTATAACTATGTTCACCCATTTCATATAAAGCTAGCTTGTGGTGCTCACCTATGACATAATCACCTGTGACTCACACCCATATATATAGAAATGTTTAGAAGTCTACTGTATGTAGACAAAAGCTTGTATTATATTTTTTTTTATTTTGTTAGTCTGTAAGGTGCACAACAATGCCTTCCTTGGCTATTACATTAGAAGACTAACACGGCACAATTTATATTATTATAAAAGAGATGTGTAAATTAATGTTACACTTGTACATGGTTTTCAGAGGATAGCCTTATTCTTACCCATGTAAACAAGTTTGTTTTGATAGAAGACTGGCATAAATTCTTTGCCACATACAAGACATAAAGAGTCTTTTGAAGAGTGCTATTGTTAGACTCTTTTAAAGCTGTGTTCTTATTATTTTTTCACATTCCGGAAAACATATTTCATATATTTCATATATTTTTCCACCATTTAGCAAGTTGAATGATTTGAATAGGTTGATAGACTGCATAGTACAATGCACTATACATGTACTTGCATATGATGGGTAGTGGTTATATTGAGCACTTCTATTACTTGTTGTTAGTATTAACACATATTTGTAGTTACTTGTATATAACATTAGCTGAAACAGTAGTCCTCAATAGCCTCATTACATTGACAAAATTCTTAATCATGGAGCCATTACAGTACAGTACAGAATAAACCAAAATGTCAATCATAAGTCCCTATCTTTTTTCAGAGTTCTTACAATGCTGTTTTACATAACGCTTCTCAGTGGAAGTCCTAACATCTGATAAAGTTATAGTATATATACATGTCTTAATTATAATTGTATCAATTATTAAACTATCTCAGTTTTGTCCTGACTGGTGCTGAAGGAAGAAGGTAGTTACCGAGGCTATGACAGTCAGTAGATACTGTCTCGGACCCTCTTCATAATCCAGCTGTGTACCCTAACCCTAGCCCTATCTCAGTTTTGTCCTGACCGGTGCTGAAGGAAGAAGGTAGTTACCGAGGCTATGACAGTCAGTAGATACTGTCTCGGACCCTCTTCATAATCCACCTGTGTACCCTAACCCTAACCCTATCTCAGTTTTGTCCTGACTGGTGCTGAAGGAAGAAGGTAGTTACCGAGGCTATGACAGTCAGTAGATACTGCCTCGGACCCTCTTCATAATCCAGCTGTGTACCCTAACCCTAACCCTATCTCAGTTTTGTCCTGACCGGTGCTAATGGAAGAAGGTAGTTACCGAGGCTATGACAGTCAGTAGATACTGCCTCGGACCCTTCATAATCCAGCTGTGTACCCTAACCCTAACCCTATCTCAGTTTTGTCCTGACCGGTGCTGAAGGAAGAAGGTAGTTACCGAGGCTATGACAGTCAGTAGATACTGCCTGGGACCCTCTTCATAATCCAGCTGTGTATTCAACCTGACTTCTCCATCTACATTACTACCATTAATGAAGAAAGAACTTGAAGATGTCAGCAACTACAAACACAAAAGAACATACAACACTTAAAGATATGACTGCATATTTAGTCACACAACCCCCATCACAGATCAGAGTAAATCCATGATCAGATAAATCATCATATTTCAAATAAAACATAGATTTAAACAAGAGCTGAAGTGATGACTGCATCTTTAGTCACACAACCCCCATCACAGACTAGAGTAAATCCATGATCAGATAAATCATCATATTTCAAATAAAAAATAGATTTAAACAAGAGCTGAAGTTATGACTGCATCTTTAGTCACACAACCCCTATCACAGACCAAAGTAAATCCATGATCAGATAAAAAATAGATTTAAACAAGAGCTGAAGTGATGACTGCATCTTTAGTCACACAACCCCTATCACAGACCAAAGTAAATCCATGATCAGATAAAAAATAGATTTAAACAAGAGCTGAAGTGATGACTGCATCTTTAGTCACACAACCCCTATCACAGACCAGAGTAAATCCATGATCAGATAAAAAAATAGATTTAAACAAGAGCTGAAGTGATGAATGCATATTTAGTCACACAACCCCCATCACAGACTAGAGTAAATCCATGATCAGATAAATCATCATATTTCAAATAAAAAATAG
>JAVFBZ010014025.1:19570-30197 GCA_032466195.1 Katharina tunicata | reverse complement strand
CAGAAGTTGAAAATCCATCTCAGTCGTCATGTCTTTGTAATTTACCCAGCTTCTAAATGCCACTCAAACAAGAACTAAAAATGTGTTTCTGATAACTTCAGTGGACAGGATCAAAGCAGTTATTCAACCCTGCTGTCCACCTTTGGTGACCCTAAATACCATTTTCCCCACGGATACCATGTCTACCATACTGTATCAATATGAATCATCGACCAATTTTGTAGCTAAACTTCAAAATCATATGCCAAAATGGTTGTTAACATTGTGTTTGTTTGTTTCATTTGTTTCAAATAGTTTGATTGGGGTTTTATGTTGTACTGAAGGTTATATTCACTTATATGAAGGAAAGAACTGTAAACGAAGCTGGCAACATGCAAGACTGGACAAAACATTTACATATCATTAACAAATCAGGACACCACAACAAATTACAAATCAGCTACCTGTGTCCATTACATGTAGCTCAGAGAGCACCGGATAAGACGAAAGTAACTTTTTATCTTTTATAAGCCACATTTGATAAGCTTTTGGTGAGGCTCTGAGTTTCTTTGATAGGAGTTGTACGCCATACATGTTAATGTACTTCAGGTTATTTCACTCATATGACCCGGGCGTTATATGACCGCATACCAGCCCAATCGACAATCGATACGGGAATTAAACCATATTAACGACAACATCATACATCTTCATGTACAGGAATAAAAACAGGACACCACAACAAATTAGCTTCCTGGTGCCGCTTAGTTCAGAGAGCACCAAGACACAGGAGGCTCCCCTATGGGCACCTGGGAGAACTAGAAGTGTTCATGCAAGGCCTTGAGACATAAGGCCTTTTCCATCAGAATTAATTTACAATTTCCAAGCCATCAAACAACACAACAATCACAACAACAGTACAAATTAATAATTGTTCATTGTGCATCTTTATAAACAAGTCTGGACTGCGAGACATACCCCGTGGCCAGCAGCAAATACGAATCCTGTGTCTGCAGGCACAAATGTCGAAGTGTTGAGGCATTTGATAATACATGCCTCAACACCTTGACATTTGTCCAAAAAATACAAATTATCATGTGGCTGCAGGCTTTGAAGCATGTATTATTAAAATATGCCTCAAAGCCTTGCTGAGTGCATTTATAAACTCGCTTTTTAAGAAAACCATGGTAAAATTGAAAATTCCGGCTCTGTTACGACTTGCATAGTATAATCAGGTATATATTGCCCAATTTTCAGAACATTCCTAACATAATTGACAGAGAAATAGTCCATTTAGTTAATGCAACATCAACAACAAGAACAACAAAAGCGCCAACAAGAGAGTGAGTAAGATATAGACCCTGTTTACCATGGTAAAAATATATTAAAACAACCTAAGATAATTAAGCAACAGTACGGTACCTCCCTGTTCCTCTGTAGACCTCGGCAGTAGAAAACTGTAACCTGGGCAAAACTTTCATCGTTAAAATGCTTTTTCTTTGAAAAAAAAATTAAATTAACTTAACCACAACTTCCAAAATTTTTATTTATTTGTTGCACATAAATTTAATTAAAAATAATTAACATGAAGCAATTATTACATAACTTGTAGATCCAGTACTTTGATAATCTATTTCGGGATTTTACCTCAACTGCATCAAATTATCATCTCCATATTAATAAAATAAGCTATTTGAAGATAAATTAAAATAACACATTATCGATTTCAGTGTGAACAGAGATAAAGGAAAGTGTGCAACTATACACAGAAGTGTACAGTCAATGTGTATACATCAAATAAAACACACTAGACACATTAAAATTTAATATCATTCGATGTCCTAAAACTCGTAACAGATTTAAACTTATATATTATAATGATTTACATTTACTTACTTAAATATATTATTTTAAACAAAATAGTAAAAAAAAAAATCTGTGGTTAAAAAAAACTTAAGTAAAATTTCACAACTCGAGTAAAGATGTCTTAATTTAGTTCGTTAATTATGTTTTACATGCATTTATGAGGTAATGATTCATTTAGATATTTAATGATTTGCCTTTCTGACAATATAAATAACTGTTAACACATATTGTCTGCTTTAAGAAAGACAAATAAACACACACATTTCGGTGTCAAATTTATTTTAAAACTCATCCAAACCACATTATACAAAAAAAAAATTTAAGATTTAAATAAGATTTATAAACATTATGTACATGTTCATTTAAAAAGCACTCTGTCTCAAATTTGTGGATGAATATATATACAGGAATTTAAATTGAAAATATTTTTCAAGAGACAAAACATATCTTTTCTTAAAAGAATTGTTGAAATTTACACTATTTTTTTTTTTTTTTTTTTTAAGGACCGTAAAAACTCAAAATGACTTAAATGTATACTTTTTTTCCCCTTTTGTTGGCCTCTTTACCGATAAGTTAAGATATATTTACCATGAACAATTTATTTTTGTGTAAACCTCACAAATTGGGCCTCATTTAAGGCCTCATTATTGTTCACTATTTTCTTAATACAACTAAAGATGACACTTTGAAAATGTGATACATGTAACTAAAACAAAGACAGTCGGGATGTGACACCCCCTTTCTTGAACCTCATGGGTTTGCACCATTTTCTTAGTGCAACTAAGCAGCGGGTTAAAAAGGGACATATATCTGACAGCTTATGTTATAATTAAACGGGGTTGCCTGGAGTGAAGCAATGGAAGTCTGGTAACTAATTTGTCAAGACCATCTTATCCACAAGTTAAAACAGATGGGACTTGTTAAATCATAAGGGGAGAAGTAAGGAGACAAATCTCTCTTAATATAAAGGGCGAGGAATAAGTGTGAGTGAAATACATGTAGAGCAAAACATAATTTTTCTAAGTATGTTAAAGAACAGCCAATATTAATTAGGGAAATGAAATAAGTAAAACAGAACAGACATGAAGTAAAACAGAACAGACATTATTTTTGTATTAATAAAAAAGTAGCAGACAAGCTTTGTTAATTAGCCAGGAGAACAAAATAACCTGTGTAACGGAATTAGAGCAAAACAGATACCTATTATAATTTAATAATAGGGAAGAAGAAAATATGTGTGAAATACAACAGACGATGTCAATTAGAGGAATGAAAAAAGCCGGCATAAATACAAGCGGAGAACCTTTTCTTGATAATGGGAAAGAAATTAGTAAGCAAGATGAAAGAGCAAACAACCCTTTTTTATTCTGTTTTTATTTTGTTTGTTTGATTGGGGTGTAATGCAAATCTTTAGGTTATTTCACTCATATGAAAAGTGGGTTCAATTAAACATAGTATGAAATAAGAATTGCACAGGAAAATCAGAAGATTATAACATACATGTTATTCAAGAAAATCCGCCTCCTGTCCTGGTTCAGAGAACACTACGCAAAAGGAAACTCCCACAAACTACATGTATGGTCTATCCTAACGTTCCTTTGTTTGATTGGTGACTTCATCATACAGTACTTAAGGTTATTTCACTCATATGGTGGCGGGACAGCCCAAAGGGTGAAGGAAACCACCCTATTAGAACACTAGCAACACACAAGACAAAATGGGGCATTTACCTGATGCCCAGGAGCTCAAAGGGCAAGTTACAGGGCACAGGAAGTTCCGCTCAACCAGTCCACCCGCTCTGTCGTAATGAGAAATCCTCTTCTCTTACTAAATTTATCAAATTAAATCCCTCCATGTATTACTCAATGAAAATTTGTTTTCAATTTTTTTGTGGGTAACTTTTGCTTTCCCTTATATATCAAATTTATAGGTTATTCATCTCGCCTTTAATGGTAGTTTTATCTGAATTTTACTCACCCGTTATAACCTTTAAGATTATAAAAGCGCCCTTAAGTTATTTTGCCAAATATTTGATAAACTACCTCCAAGTGGTCTTGTTCATACAGGATATATTATTCACGTTAATATAAGTACCACTTCCAAGCTCTTTCATTATTATATGGTGATGTTCGTGAGCATTTTACTGTCGAGTCGTCACAGTTCCATGTCAGTCTGCCGAGTCTGACCAAGTTACTGCACCAATAATGCCCCAGTGTTATGCTAAGCAGGTATAGATTAAAAATAAGCTTATATATTAGTTTAATAACATACAAAATTTAGCACAATGGTATGGAAAATTGTAATTTTCTAAAAATGTTGGCGTCTCTTAACTTTTTTTCAAGGTGTTCATAATATTGTTTGATCTCTTAACCCTTATAGGTACAATGCCTTTATATGGAAAAGAGTTCATTGTCACCATAATGTTACAATTTTTTTAACAGTATTTTGCATTTGGTCAGCTAAACTCAAGAAGCCCAACATTTCAGGAATGACCTGGCTTGTAACAATGTGTAAGAAGTTAGTTCTTTTTAGTTCTTTTTAAATAAACATTGTCCAGAAAACTTTTCATACATGTACGTCCAGTTAAGGAAAGTATTAAACATATGTGCACAAAATTAGGGTTCTATTTCTTATTGTCTTGATTTTTAAACCTGCTCATAAAATTTAAACAGTTTTGTTGAAATAAAAAAAATATTCAACAGGTACAACACTTGTACACTGATGATTGATCGATTGATTGATTGATTGGGGTGTTCCACTTAGAATATTTCACTCATTTACAGCATGCCAGCCCAATCCATGAAGGAAACCACCCTGAATGCAGAAGACACTAAAATACATTTATCGGACAAAAACAGGACACCACAACAAATCGGTTTCCTGGTGCCCCTTAGCTCAGAGAGCACCAGGGCACAGGAGGCTCCCACCCAACCACGTGCAAGGAGAAATCCTGTTATAATTTAAATTAAAAGTAAAGGCGGCGGATCATTTTTGGTTCCCAGCGATGGTAAATAACCTTGTACCATAAACGAGTCAACATTTTGAATCTTGTAAAAGGCGGGCTAATAACAGTTGACTTGGAGCGTGACTGGATTGTATTGGCCTACATGTTTCACAGGCATCATAAAATCACACTTAAACAAGGAAGTCATCTTATTAGCATAATTACATTGTTTGTTTAATTAAATATATATAACATCAACAGTAATAAATTAGTAAATCTATCAACAGGTAGACTGAACTGTAGGCTTTTGGTACAGAATTGTTTTTTTTTTTTTTTTTTCACTAGAAAAAACATTGCAATGACACATTTTCAGAGATAAACATATTTGGTTAAGAAAACAAATAAACAATAATTTCGGTGGTGGCAATAAAATATAAATTTATAACAAATAACAAAAATAAATTGTAAGGCTAGCAGATTATAGTTGTATTATTTATGCTGAGTGGAAAACAGTCAAACAGAGAAGAGTCAATAAGTTGAATAACTCAAGTAAAATTTATAAAAAAAATTGTACGGCTAGCATATTATAATTTTATTCATTATCAAAGAGGGAAGTTAGCAGCCTCAATGAAAATTTTCTGATTATGTTAATTTTATTCAGAGTAAAAACTGAAGTGTTAAATGGGTAATACCGAGATATAAAAATTCTGAACCGTTAAATTGGTAAAAAAATCTTACTAGTTCTTACTATGCTGAGTGGAAAACAGATAAGAGTCAACAAGTTGAATAACTCTAGGAAAAATTAACCAGAACAATATTATTGTAAGCAACTCATAGTGAGATGTGTTAACCAGAACACATTACACAGAAATGGGTTACAGGGAAACCACTAGAGAGGAAGGTTGGACTATGTTGACTTCCTCTCTTATATAAGTTAATTGAGACAAGAATCCCTCCATCACTCAACTCCTAACCTTGGTTGAATAAACTCACTATTTCTCAGCCCCATAACCTTGGTTGAGTAGGAAACACATGAGTTAAGTCACGTAGAACCGAAATGTCTGCAGATATCAGATTCACTAGCGGGGAAGGTGTAAGAAAAGTACATGTTAAGATGTTATGTAACACAAATGCCAGCAGATGCTTTAAAGCCTGTAGTTTCACAGATCATTTTGGAGTAAGATAGACAAGGAGAAACTCGAAACAGAGAAGCAATGTGGTAATCATGAGAATATATTTCCACTATATTATTCAATTATTTAACTATGGCACCCTAAACGACATTGGCAACAGAAGACATCACAGAACATTTACAAGACGAAAAAAGGGGATACCGCAGCAAATCGTTTCCCGAGTTTCCTGTTCCCCATAGGTCAAAAAGCACCAGAACATACTGTAGGAGACTGACATTCAACCCCTCGCAGAATAGACTGTGGAAACAAAATCAATGCAACATCAATTCATCTACATGTATGCTGCCTTATTTTTTATTTGTTTTTTTCCATAAATGGATGAACTTCCATTGAATATTCTTTTTTTTTAGTTAACATGAATAATGCTATTCAAACCAAAGGCTGCCGATCTCCGTCAACTTCATTAAGGCACTTACATAGACAGGGTTCTCATCACACAAAAATAAGACAATTTGTTTTTTATAAGAAAGCTATTCATCGGGATATGACCATTTTAAACATGTTTGTCAAGATACTGAATATGTCTGTAATGACAAAATTTTGTTTCTTAGTGAAATTTGCCGCTTCGCAAATAATTTGATGACTAAATTTGGAGAAAAAAAAATGTCTGTTACGCGTAAGGAAAAACAAAATATAATCTGTGTCATGAGAATCCAATGGTACACTAGAATCTTTTTAATACATGTACATGTGGGTGTATGTTAGGACATAGCAAGCATTGCAGGCTGTTTTAAATATAATCAGAGCAGGGTATAACATGTTGGGGAGAGTCTGGTTGAACAGAGCTGTACATGTAACCAGATACCTGTATTGTTTATAGAAGCCGGGAACAAGGTTTGATCCAGGTTGGTATTAAGACAGGAAGCCTGAGGGGGTATACAGTTAGTCTGTGTGCTTCCAAACACCCAGAGCCCAATGCCAGGAAAACACCCAAAGTTCACCTCTATGCTCTATATATACATGTATGAGCCACCATCCATGGAATCTATGAAGAAAGTTGTCAGACTGTATACTGAGATACAGTAAAATAAGTCTTCAAAATGCATGGATATAAATTTTCTTTAATTTCACCTCTATTTCTACCTGCTACTAAGTCAGAGACCCGAGTTCGAATCCTGAGGCAGGAAAAATTTTCTTTCTCTACATTTCTAAAAAAAATATATATACTATAGCTCCTTCATGGAAAATGATACATGTAAGAAATTGTCTAGGCTTATGGTTGACATTTAAGTTAGATTTAGAGGTGTTGTAGACCTTCATAATTCTAAAATTTTAAATAATGTGGAACCCCCAGGGGGAACCTCGTTAAATCACCCTGCAATCTCTGTAGCCACCAGAAAATTTCTTGGCCTTATATATTTTTATAAAGAGTAATCACACTGGCACAGGGATAGGGACTAATTAAAGCTGATATATATGCCTTAAGTGGTCAGGGGGATTCAAAACTATACTGGGTACAGTGAAGGGGACTCAGTAGTCCAATGCTCAACCAACTGAGCCATTGCTTGGCCCTCTGTTAGTAATCAAAATTGGGAGGGGTGGGGGTTGACAGGGGGGGTATGGTTTATTATTATGCAAACATGTTCTTTCACATGGCAATGGAATCGCGCACTGTACAAATGAAGCGTTTTATTTAAGTAACTAAGCATATTGCAGATAGCCTGAAATGCTAATGAATGCTTCGAAACTTCATTTTAGTTGAGGGAAATATCAGGTCGAAGAAGCCAGAACATATATAAGCTTATTTAATACCTTATTCTCCCAGACTAAAACACTATCTGTCATAATTATCATAGTGCCCCTATTTCTGCCTCTGTATATGCACCCAAATTAGCACTCCGTATTTAATATTTTTTATTTAAGATCAGGTTTAAACTAAGGTGAGAAATTCATATCAGTTTTAACATAGTCATTTCTTCAAGGATTAAGATAAGTAGAAACATCATTAGAATAATACCAGATACAGGGTTCTTTGATGTTAAGAAATTTCAAGTCATTTCTCCCCTTTTTACTTTTTCAATGAAAGTAGTTTCTAATTCTGTTTGGTGTATTAATAACATTTAAGAGGTAAATTTGATGGTCTAAGACGGTAGAAAATGAAGATGGTGACCCAACTCAAAATGCTGCCTAAGTAACTGAGTAAATGTTTTGGAAACTGTTGGAGCAGTGCAAGTTTTTTTAGACTTGAAATATATTTCTTTATAAAGAAACTACACACAAAGAATTTAAAAAAAATGGACAACAACTATTAAGAAATATTGTGATAGTTGGAGATGTGCCATGCATACCCCCTTTCTGATGAGTTGCAAAAATTCTGCAGCTAGAATATTACTCAAGTTCCAACAGAATTAGTCTTTGTAATGTCAATGAACATTATTAACATTGGTACAAGAAACTTTTTGCAGATAAGACTTGATGAAGTGATTTTTAAATGTATTAAGATGAATTAGATTTTACTTTTACCGTGTGTTTAATTGTATTTGTATGTCCGTGGATTTTATTTTGACATACATGTAGCTCACATTCACACTGACAACTCTCAAATGCTACAATGAAACTGTAAAAGAAACACACCAAGTGAAGCCCACAGTTTCGCCAGATAACAATCAGGCCGAATGGTACACATCTTAACAAAAGAGGACATTTTAACTTCATAAATAGTGGAGGATATGAGAAAGAAAGGTGACAGCAGATGTGTACAACAACAACGCGATAAGAAAGATCAAGTCAAACGAAAACGACAAAACTTTGACATATGCCACACGTGACAGAGGCGGCGGAAAACAAAAGATAAATCAAAATGAAATAAAACCGTTTGAAATTCACCAAAGGCGCTAAAATACTTACCAGACAAGATTGAAGTGATTAGCAGCCCGCAGCGCTTACAGTCAGTCCGTTTTGCTTGTCTGTGCCAGCAGAGCGTGACTGCTTGACCCATATGTGCGCACGCCGTGCCATTTAGGGTCACGTTCAAACATTGCAAGCTTACAGCCTCTGCAACTCAAGGCGGCCATAGTTCTTTCTGCCAAATTCTAACAGGATAATTTCTTGTTTTTGAGAACATAGATCTTGTCCCTGTTGTTTATTTCTTGCAACAATCAAACAAAAATAACTAACAATCAGTTTGATAGAATATTGGTTTTTATGCATGGTTACCACAAATTGTGTTGGTGTCAAATCTTCTTTCCTGAAACCTGAAAGTTCTTTTAATTTGCATATTAAGTCAATCGAAAGAAAAACAGAGCAGGCCTGACCGAGTAGGCCTAAGAATTGGCATCCGCAGCTATATTCCAAATGTCCACTCATTATAAAGAGCCTACGCACAAGGTTCATCACCGATATGAATCAAGTATGGACTGTTTTATGCATATGCGCTCAGGCCATATCTATTCAAGAGCCAGCTGAAGATATTGCATCTTTACAAACTGTCCAAAATATAGAGCATTCCACTGATATTTAATTTATCAATAAATAATGTATCGATGTCCGTATATGCATGACGTCTGTTTTGAAGATAAGTATATATAGTCCCTAATTTAAGCTTGTCTTGAACCTTGGCCTAATTAGCGAACATGCGACAATAGAATGGCCCAAAGTTTCTGGCGCCTCTAGATTATTCAAATGGAGTCAATTTGAGATGATTTTATTGGCTACAAGTTTTCAGATATGAGACCCCTAACCCCCACTATAATAAGACAATATACACCTCATATAAATTTAACCGATAACCTTAATCATGCATTTTCTCTCTGACTTAACTGAAAGCAACCGATTTAACCAATTAGTCCGAATTAAGGTGTATTAGGTGACTTAACTTTATACTTTCAAAACTGTCATCATCCAAGTTTTCTTTATCAATATCGATATAGGGTTTACATCCGTAAAAATTGTTTGACTGGATATAGCACAGTTTATATATTTTAAAGCAAGAGGGTGTTCAAAGTGGCTGGGTGGGTCGGACAATGCGGAAAGTTGATTAAAAGTTAACTCTTGGCTTCGCGATCGTTCAAAACGAGACAAATCTTTAGCCCAAATTTACTGCTGGCAACTCGGTGCCTGATTCTGAGGGTCGTGTGTTCGATTCCCGCAAGGGTCTCAGTCTGCAAAATGGTCTGAACTAGAATTTGTTCAGTATCAGAGAGTGTTATAAAAAAAAAACACGAAAATGCTGTAAATACTGTACTTCAATTAATCGATGACATCAGTATAATCTCATCTGATCATCAGTAAATATATATATTTTTTTATATATCTCAAAACGGTTTAAGTTTTATGCAGAATGTGGTGGTAAACCAGATTCTAATGAGCACAATAAATAGGGGCCTAACTAAAAAAAGACTATAGACAACTTATGTTTTATACAGACGAAGGAACGATTTGTACTGGTTGTCATGTTTGCACTGGTCTTTTGAACTGCGTGGAGTGCTGGTGGGTGGGCTGGAGACTCTTATGTATGCGCTGATGCTCAACAATCTTAAGGGCACTAGGAAGCCGACTTGCTGTGTTGTCCTGTTTTAGTCCTGTAAATGTATCCTGGCGTCTTCTGTACTGTGATTTCCTCCACCAATTGGGCTGGCACCGTCATATAAGTGAAATAACTTTAAACACGGCGTAAAACCCTTATCAAACAGACAAACAAACAAAC